>JAUZST010000968.1:78271-99462 GCA_034779995.1 Parotocinclus haroldoi | reverse complement strand
ACACACACACACACACACACACACACACACACACACACACACACACACACACACACACACACACACACACTGCCTTTTATGTTGGATATGTATTTGTGTGTAGGTGTATACCACTGCACTGTGTATATGCAAAAGTATAATGAAAATAAATGGATAGCGGCTTAGAAGGTAATCTTAAGTACACTGCTCACAAAATTAGGGGATATTTCAAAATCAAATATCCCCTAATGCAATATCCCCTATTTTTGTGAGCAGTGTAGTTGACCTGGTGAAAGTTCTCTCTCCCTCCCCACTCTCCTTACCGTGGTCTCACAATGCCATTGCATAGTATGGCTAAATGTATCTTAAATGTATATTCCTCACACAAACACACACAAACACACACCTGCTTTCTGTTACAACTCCCCTGCAGTGATGAGTGTCGTCATGGCAACTTGCAGTCAGCCAACACAGAAAAAACACGGCTAATTAGCTTTGGAGCAGCTGATTGGTTTGTGGCAGTAATTAACACAGGTGAGGTTAATTAGTTCCCATGAAACCAGCCCATCTCAGCTTGCACACAGGAGAAAAACAGGAGAGTGGGAGGGTAGAAACACACACACACACACACACACACACACACACACACACACACACACACACGTACATACGTTATTTTATTACTTGCGAAAGTTGGGTAGGATTTTAATATGCACAGAGAGCACTCCCTCTTGGGACCAGCACAGGGAAATTCAGCCTCATTAAGAAAACCAGGACAAACCTGTTCTAGGTGATCTCTCAGTCTGCTCTGCTGCAGAGGATTACAGCTCCATCCAAGAACTACTTTATCTCCTCTAACTGAGAGGTGTAGCAAAGGGCCGTGGCCTTGTGGCCTTGTGTGTTCTAGACTTCGAGCTTCTACAGGACACAATCAAAGCTGCAATAACCATGCTTCATAATTTTCCTTTAAATTAGGAATATTGTATGCACTGACCCCGACAGTAATAGCTTACGACCCAGTCTTTAAGCAGAAAGTCTCTGTTATGCGTGCTCTGTCGCTCTGTCTACAGTTTGTTAGTCATCCTCTAATCCTTCATTCTTCCCTAAAGACTGGATAAACGCTTTGTGAATTTTTTGCCACTTATAGTTAAGTTCAAAACTACACTATATTCAGTCGTGTTGGGGGAAAAGAAGTGTAAAATTGTCAATACAAGGAGTAATGATTATTAAACCTCATAAAGAGCAGTGATCAAAAGACTTTTTAACCCCATGCGCATTCAGGAGCACATATGCTTATGCTCATACACGCATGCTTACAGTCTACAAATGTGCTGCATTGAGTTGTCCGGTACTAAGGAATCTCACTGCCTAGTCAACCAGCTTAAATGTTTCTCCTGTACTTTTGACTTCTTGAAGTTTTCAGGCATGTCCATTAAGTGCTATTATGGAGCTGTGGATTGAACTAGTTTACCAGGTTTGGTACCTTGCAAGCTTAATGAGATGGAAAACACATACAGCCAACCTCTACTGTTCCTCTATAAACCCCTATATCCTGAGGGATTCTTGTGTGCCTGGAGTCACAATGATGAGGGCAAAATAACAAGCTGTGTGAGGACTCCAGCTTCCTGTGGCCACTGCTTATTTCCTATAGCTTCTTTTTTGCATTCTTATTATCAACATTTCTGCCAGTGTTGGCATACAGGAAGTAGCATTAATGATAAGTAGTTAGTAATAATTTGTTATTGCAGTGTAATATGTATTTGGATCCATGGAATCCTTAACTCACTATAGTCAAGTCCTTTTATCAGTTTCTCTAAACAGCACACACATATTCTTCTGTCAGACCTCTTAAGCTGCTAAGATTTGTGCATTCATAGTTGAAACTGGACCCAGCAGACTACTATATTCTGTTGCATATACCAGTGGCATGCCAGGTAGGCCTGTTCAAGATGTTGGCATTATTGAGCAGCCTTATGGATTTCCCTACTTTGAACCTCCACTGTTCCCCTCCCTTTGTTTCCAAACTAATATGCCGACATCCAGTTGCTCTCAATGCAAAACAATCAAAGTTCAGTCCACAGCTTGACAATGATATCTAAAAGGATCAACTGAAATTTTTCATAATTACAATAAGCACTAGATCCCAGTTTGACCTTTGGGTATTGGCTGCTACTGCTCCTGATCTTCTATCAGTGCTTTTTAAAATGAAAAACCTCACTGTGTCTAAACTTATAACTACAGCAAAATAGTAATAGAAATAGAAGAATAGAGTAACCAAATCAAAACAGTTTGTAAGAATAAAAAACAAGACTTAAGTACAGTATATCAAAAACTATAAAAAAATTCAATATGCTACTAGCATAGCTGGTGTTTAATTTGTGACTTTCTGGACAAAATATTATCCACCTTGCATGTTTAAGGTGTTAGACACTTGAGATTCCTGAATATGGCGTTGCAGAAGACATGGTACATGACAGTAATTGTCTTGTTCAAAGTAATAGGAAAATTGGTCCTAAAGCAGATATTAATATTTGGCAAAAACAAAGTTAAGGAACTAGTTGAATCACATGGAGAGTCAAAAGGCACAGGACACATTGCATGCTGCGTCATGGATTTACCCAAAGGCTGCCAAAACCATTGTTGAGGTTACTTTGTCGGTAGTCTTCTTTGGACAACGACTACGTGGCTTGTAGCTATAAGGGATGCAACAGTGCTGCGCAAAATTGGTTGGAGACTGTGATATGGCAGCTATGTTCCCCAGACATCAGAATTGTTATTTCAATTTTCAGTTTCAGTTGTGATGAACAACAAATGTTTTGAAAATGTTTTGAGACAGTTCTGGTCTTCATTCATATGTTACACGACCATCTTCCCATTGAAAAAACTTTCAAAATGGTAGCCATGTTCCAGACATAACTTAAAAGATAAACCTCTCACCCATTACTTGCCGGGCAATTCAGATATGGTATTTTTCCTTTTGTTTCTGAAATTAAAGGCTATCCTGTGACTGTTGACTTACTCTGTACATCAAGCTCTCTAATGACAGAAATAACTATGAGTGGCCACTGGCCAGTGAGGTGGACAATCATATATTGTCTTTAAGAGTTACTAAAGTAAATATCAAATAACACCTCTTACAAACAAACAGAAGTGTTAGTTGCAGTGCGGGTTATTACTGAAAAAGTGGAAAAAAATGGGTGCATATGGAAGCATAAAATTTTTAAATTTAGATTGATTTGTATTGTATGAAAAACAAGAAACAGCGCTGCCGTAATCTGCATAATCAGTGCTGCAAACTTTGGCAGTGGGTGTCTTGTGGCTGTGTTTAATTGATGTCAAGAGGCTTTTGAAGTCTGGAGAGTGATAGCGATGCCAGTCTTGATGCCAATCTCGCCTGCCGCGCCCTGTGCTGACTAGCTGAGCTCCTCATTTCTGCTGCCCAGAAATTGAGATAAGTTTGGTGGCCCAGAAATCCACCTTCTGCCAGTCTCCTATCCATACTGGAACTGGTAAGAAAAGTTGCTCTAATTACTTTGTCTCTGTTGGTCTTTTGGCTGATGAGTTTGCCTAACAGACGCTAGAAAAAACACAGAAAGAGTAATTTGCCTAATGTTACTAAGACAAACCAAGTCAAAGACCCTGGTCAAGAAAAGGAAGCCATGCGGAAGGTCAGGGGCCCATCCCATAGTAATGAAGGCAATTGGCAGATCATTTTGTGATTCAGCCAAGCATGAGCTGCACATATGCAGCCCTGCCTATGTGTTTATCTTTCCAGTAATAGGGATTGCCAAGGGCAGGGGGAATTTGAACTCCAGCAGAACAAAGGTCAGCCCACACAGACCTCATGGCTTTGGTGCAACACTATGAAACTTCATTCAACTTGTAGTTGGCAGGACATTGGCTTGTGATCAATGGCCCTACAATGGTAATGGTCCATGTGTGGAATGAAGTTGTAATATGTACCATAGCTCACTGGTGGGACATCAAGAAAATGCATTATAGATATTGTTTTGTTTTTTATTCTTTTAGAAATGAGACATCAGCCAGGCGGGCCTGAGCTACAACAAAGAATATTAATAGACTCTATGCTTTGATTCCATATATTGATATAGTACATATATATACATGCTCTGGTTTGGAGAAGGGGAGACCTCCATTTGCAGGTTCACCTTTGCAGAAACAAGTCCAAGCCCAGTGTTTAAACTGCAAAAACAGTTCTCATTACTCCCTGTGAATATATAAATAGCATCAGCACAGTTCAGCCTGACATACAGAACTGCAAATGCATTCAACTGCCTCCAGCTACAGTAAGTCACCCACACTCATTTAAACATGCACAGGCTGCCACACACTAACACACACATGTACACCCGCACGTGGTGTTATATACAGAGGCACACAGACACACAGAAGCATGCACTGAGACTGTGGAATCTGTTTTGACAGAGCCATGGTTATACACTACAAACATTATCACATGTTTAGAGCATGTTATTAAGTTTAATGGCATGGCTGCTAATAGTATCTTAGTTTCTTTTTTAACCATTAAAATGTACACCGCTTTTGGCTGCTTAAAAGCATAATCAGTTATTAAAGCAGGTGCTTTTTAAAGCACACATTCCGCACTGAACTCCTTGTTACTGTAGCAAATGCGTGGCAGAAACAACAGGACGTATGCAGGATAAGGTGCTTATGGATTTAAAGCAGCACACCAACTTAAAACAGCACAAGTATAAATGCAGCCTGATGAAATGAACAGCAAAGCTAGACAGAATGGCACGGACAGGAGAGACAATACCGTACGCTTGATATAGTAACACTCCTGTATTTATACCAGTTATCACACCTCTTAATTAGGTGTGATTCTATGCAGTCGAGACGAATTAACATGCACACAGATACGCATGGGCACAAAAACAGCACCACAGACACACACACATGCAAACACAAACAGACAGACACAGATGCACATGAACACACACAAGCACGCATGTGGTAGGCTGGCTTTGAAAATTAGCACAGGGCCAAACCCAAACCTGGCATAGTGTTATTGTTATGTTCACATCCTGTTCATCAAATTGTATAAATTTCACCAGCCAAAATAGTACAATTTGGCTGTTAGTAGGCTACATTATTTGGATGGATCAAAAGTTAGACATCTAATTCCAATGTTTTTCTATTGGTGAATACTACCATTTGCCAACTACTACTACTGTCTACTTTTTATAAACAACTCTTCACTTATTTTACTCTAAAGTCTCTTACAACTATGGATACACACTGGGATTTTTGTCCTTACAGAACTGGAGTAAAAGGATTTGTTTATTGGGAAAAAACTGTGTTATTGAAAGGAGGCTTTAGAACCCTGTTATGCCACATCTAGCCTGGATGCACGATGAGATAAGGTTGCGTGTTGGAGGTCTACAGGTTCTGCATGGTAGCCTGTGTTCATATTTGCCCTCATATATTGCAGTTGGGCTGGTAGATGTTTGTCTCATTAGATTTGGCAACACTGTGAATAATTAGTGACATAAGTTAATGAATGAGCTGGTTTTAATGGCCCGGTACATATTTTCCCCGTCTGTCCTAATCAGGTTCGTGGGTGGGTATGTGTGGCTCTGCTTGTCCATGACAACATTGGGTGGATGCAGGTCACAGGATTGGACTGGCTGTGGTCACTTTGACAGCATTGGGGATGATCTCCTAACCAACCTCTCAGCCTCAAACACAGCCAATTGTGTCTGCATGTGCTGGCAGAGCTGGCAGGAAGGTGCTACTAGAATTTGAAGCTGGGTTACTGCTGTGGTGGCTTAGAGTATTAGACCACCACAACACCTGGCTCACGAACTTGTGAATGAGCTTAATAATAAATAGATAAACATGAGAAGGAATAACAGAAGAGAAATCATGAAAGTTGGTGTTTATAGTGAAAGCAAACAAGCAGGAGACAGCTGCTTTAGACTCAGTGGTACCGCTCAGTGGTACAGCTCTGCTCTGTTAGTGTATGCCTAATCACTTTATCACTGTCTACCGTGGCCATCAGCATTCACAAAGAAGCCAGACTCCTTTGTCTGCAAGCCGTCTGTGTATGTGTGTGTGTGTGTGTGTGTGTGTGTGTGTGTGTGTGTGTGTGTGTGTGTGTGCACGCATGTCTTTTTGTGATTATAACCAAGCTTTATGTGGCCCTGTGATGTATTTGAGCAATGTGGGGAGATTTATGGAGCCATCTAGAATAGGAGCACATAACCCCATTACAACAAGCCATGCTACCAGCCTCCTCTTCCATTCAAGAGGAAGAAGAACTTTCAGAACTAAGAAAGAGCGCAGTGATGGCAATGGCAGTTTATAGATGACTCCTTGACAGCCACTGGACACTGACATTTCTCAGTGTAGATAACCATCGCTCCCCCACCAGTCCAGCCATGATGGGAGTGTAATGTCACTTGTCAATCAGACTGGTGTGGCTGTGCTTTTTGATAGATGGACAAAGAGGTGACCTGTGACCTCTGATCCTTCAGCTTCCTCCCCTGCTTCTACAGTCACATTCTAAGTCAGAGAAGCTGAGCAATCACTTTATGTGAGGAAATGGAGCACAGGTGGTTCACAGTATACTTCACACAGTATATTTCACTACTTCCTTACACTGCAGGAGTATGCCTGTTACATGTAGTGTGACATCTAAACACCTGGTCTGGGCTACTTTTGCTGGATTTGCATTCTATAGCAAAATTGTATGGACTTTTTCTTTTTTCTTAAAAGGAATTCTTACAAATCATGTGTTCCTTTGTTCTTTTTCTTAATTTAAGCTAGTAATTAACAAATAGTAACACCAATTAAGATAATACTAATAATAGTAATAAAGATGATTATGATCTTTATTTCATATTCCCCTTACATTTAATGCTATTTTTACCATCTGTAGGTAATAGAAAATCCATAATAGACTTAAGAAATATATTACACACATTTGTCTTGCTAACCTTGTTAATGATTTTTCCTTTACATGAATGACAATGAATGGAAGTTGTACTCCTTACATTAACCTTAACCTTAAACTTAAAGTGTTTTTGTTTTTTTATTTTTGTACAAAAAAAATGTAAGCAGTCAAAAAAGGTGAGGGACGTCAAAATTCCAGGTTTTCCTATCATCTTGTGGACATTTGGTTGTCACGTATAGCAAGACAAGGTACACAATCATACACACACATAATAAACATGTTCTTTAGGGACTTTCCACAGTAACTGTGGCTACTTAATACTACACTTACACCTGTCTTAGTAACCTAGTTTGGTCTTTCAAAAGAAAGTTGGAGTTTCTGTTAAAAAGCAGTTTATCTCACAAATGTCCACACAGTGCAGAAAATGTCAATTTTCTATTTGTTCCCCACAAAGTGATATAAATCTGAATACACATGTATAAATAACATACAGAATGGGATTGGCCTTATAATATACTGTAATATTTTAAAGCTGCTTTGACACAATGCTCTATTGTAAAAATCGCTCAATATATCGATCAATATATCTGACTTGACTTGGAACAACTAAATTACCAAAAAAACTAAATTACCAACGTGCCAATGAAATCTGTTGGATAAACATTTTCCATCATTTGTCCCTCAACATACAACGTAAAGTTGCATTGACTTGTAATTGAATATTTGTGATGTTGTGTTACAATAAGAAGTTGTCATATTCGTGAATAAGGGAGGCACCATAACCTGCGCTATACAATTGGCCCAGAATTCATCAGGAACTTGTCATATGGGTTGGTTGCTTTAGGAGGTCAAACCTAATTTGCTTTACACACTCTTAGTCACACACTTGGTCAGGGTTTAAAAATACATTGTATTTACTGTTCCAGTTGAATAGTAGCTTTCAAAAAAAGCTAGCCTTGAGTGTATGGCCTTGGTACCTAAAAGGTACAGTTTTATGCCATTTTTAAAATGTGGAGCATATCAGCAGCTTGGAAGAACCAGCTGCCCCCCATCTGCTCTCCAATCTTGTCCCTCTTTTGTTTCACTGCCTTTGTTGTACCTGATGGTTTGGCCCAGCAAAAACACAGCACTAGGCTCTTCCGCTGTGAGCTTGTAAGCTGACATGGACAGGAAAGCAGACAGGATCAGACAGCTGTGATGTTCTTAGGGGGAGGTACCACGTCGAGACAGGAAGACACCGTTCTGTAGTAAAAGAGACAGACATCACCTAGTTACCCATCAGACCTGTGGCCTTGAGTAGAGGGATCAGGAAACTGAGGCCAGCGGTGGCACATAGCAGACACAGACATCCGCTAACCTCTCTGAGTCAGACTACACTGCTGACAATGGGCTAAAACCTATGGTTTGGGATTTTTAAGGACAGATAATCCCTTCTATGTTTAGCCATAATGATGAAGTCAACATGTGTGTGTGTGCCCTCTTGCTCGTTAGCTCACATTTGTAATAGAGACTGTTGCAAATCGGTTGATTTGACTTTCTTGTTTAAGTTACTCATGCTTGTGTGTATGACTTTCTGCAGCTTATTTATAAGAAGCTGTAAATGGTGTCCTATTTTAAGTACTGCTCCTTTATTTGCTACCAAAAAGTGACCTGTATATACCTGTATATATAATTACTGCGAATTTCTATTAATTACAAAAGGTGTAGCATGTGTATAATAGCTTCCACTCATGTTTTAATCTGTGTCATTTTATCTCTGATGAATTTATCTACTGTTTGCATGTATATTGCTTGAAATGCCCTTTATATTAATATTTACAATACTGTACCACTGGAAAGACTGTGGAACTATGGTAATGTCCTTTCAATTTATACTGCTCACAAAAATTAGAGCATATTTAAAACTGAAATATCCCATGATGAAATATCTACTCATTTTTGTGAGCAGTGTATATTTTGGTCAACGACCTGTTTCACAAAACATTATGCAGTCAATAAATGGTGCATTCCTGCACTTACTGTTTAAAAAGTATAAGAGACCATTTTTATTTAAAACCCTAATTTAATGGTAGTTTAATGGCAGTTGCTGAATTCTGCCAATATGTGCCTAATATCTGTGAAACCTTTAAATGATTACATTCTTTTTACATGCTCAGTTAAAACAAATGCACTACATTTTCTTTACTCTGAAATATGTCCAAACATGAATTCGTGCTCTTGTACCTCTGACAGAAGTAAGTTTTCTTTCCTTTTTCATTTCTGGCGTTTTTAAAGCTCATATATAACATTTGCAGTACAACATTCTTTAAAAGAAATGAAGACTCAACACAGAAATCAGCAATTCATTTAAGCTGACTGGCTTAGGCAGTGGACATCCTGTGGATGTGAGATGCGGCAAGGTGAAGAGAAGAGACCTCTAGACATGACAGAGCATGGGAGTGACAGATGGAGATGTACACAAAGGAGGGAGCAAAGGAGAAAAGCATCCTGCTGTGTCCTTCTGTCCTGCTCATACTGAGGCATGCTCCAGCACTGCATACAGCAGCCAGGGTCCTAATAGAATCGCCTGTGTGTGTGTGTGTGTGTCTGTGTCTGTGTCTGTGTGTGTGTGCATGGGTGGGTTGGAGTACAACTCCACTGTCTTTGTTTTGACCCCAGGCATGAGGAAGCTGTTTCCAATTATACCCTCAGATCGGGTGGCAAGTATTTTTACGTTTTATATGGGATAGAAATTGACTATAACTGCGCCCTCTTAACGTTAACCAGGTGTGCCACTTGAGTGTGCAAGATTAGCCCGAGGTCCTGTAGACAGAGTGTGTGTTGTTGGGTGTGTTTATGCGCATATGTGTGTGAGTGCAGGGAGCCATGCCAGAATTAAACATTGTTCTACGATTTGGCTCTGCAGGGGCTGAACTGAGATCAGCCGTGACTTATTGCCAGGTTCCTGCTCCGTGCAGCAGTGTTCATGTGGATCTAAGCCCACGTGTAGGTGTGTGTGGGGGTTCCTTCAGAAGCTTGGTTAACTATGTTCCTGCTCTTTACGAGCTGTGCTAAGCTGCTGATGAATATTTGTGTTAGTCACGCTCCCCTACTGAGCAGTGCTACTTGCCCAGTGCAGGAACCATGAGAACTACATTTATTCCAGGCCACATTTGGGGGCTCGGTATAAATTAACGTATAGACTGACACGTCACAAAAACAATGTGATGGCACATACTCACCTGCAAACTATAATCCAGAAATGGTTGTACTGTTATTATTATCTGTCTTCTAACACATCCGGAATTCAAACAGTGAAAGAAAAATCACAAGCTGTGCTTTGTACTAAAGCTGCACAGATAAATTCACAGTGCTAACCAGAGGTTACATCCTGTGTGCTCAGTAGCTACTCTGGTCCAAAATGTAAATATCCTGCTCAAAAATTAGGGGATACTTTAAAAAGAAATATCCCTTAATTAAATATTCCCTAATTTTTTGCAAGCAGTGCATATTTACACAGCCATATATACAGCAAAGTGTATATATACAGCAAAAATGTTAGGCCACCATTAGATAAGTTAGGCCATTGTTTTAGCAATGGTAAGATATAATGGCAATCTATATCTCAGTCTCTTTCTAGGGACCAGAAAATACAGGAACTTTGTGTGTAGTAAAAACAAACAAACAAACAAACAAACAAAATATTAGGAAAAAACAGCTTGTATGGCAGTGTTGCCCACGTCAGCTGCTATATGGCCGCTCAGACGGGTTGATGGTTCCAATTTCACTGTATATTACAATGTATATGTGACAATAAACTTGACTTGAAGTGTTTATTATGGACCATCAGTTATTTACTCTTGAGCAATAGCAGCATCTGACAAGTTCATCTGGAGGCCAAGTTGACCCTTCCATAGTCCAAAAAAACTTGATCAGAAATTGACTTTTTGGAAGGGTAACAGCTAAGAAAGCCTATTTGCAAGGAAAAGAGGATACAAGATGCACTAAAGCTCACCAAGACTGGAATGAATAACAGTGAATAACAGTATTATGAAGTGATAAGTCAAAGCTTGAATTTTTTTAGGATATATCTGATCATTATATAATTCCTAAAGCAAGAAAACTTATGGTGGCCTAAGACTTTTGCACAGTGCTGTATCCTACTTTTGTAAAATACCTATAAGTTAATTACTTTAGTTGAACTAACATCCAATAAATGCTTTTCAATTCAGCTAATCTGGCTGCTAAACAGAAAGAGGTGTCTTTATATTGTATATACTCTTTATCAACCACATTTTGGCCTACATAGCATATAGAACACCATTGGCAAAATCACTAACCCATACTCACTTAATCTAGTTCTTCTCAATGGGACCTAACCATTAGCACAGGGTGCTAATCCTAGACAGGGTGGCAATCCATCCATACACACTGGGATGCTTACAACACTTAAAGGATCTGCTGCTAATGTGTTGATCTGGACAGATAGGAGCCACAGGGGAGCTTCCTATGTCTTGTGGTGTCCAAGTACAAGTCCACGTACAAGTGAGACCAACATAATATATGTACAAATATGTATATTTTAGAGGCGCATGTATAAAGTTTTGGTTCAAATATCCCAATAAGGATGAACAAGTGCTGTGAAACTACATGAAGTAAACTATCAGTATAGAATATGATACCAAGATAAGAAAACGAACACCACTGAGCAGTTACAGAGCAGGCTTCGATTGAGCTGTTTTAACATATCACACAGGTTAAAAAAATGACCAAGCAGTTATTGCAGTCGGAGGAGCAAAACGGTCGAGTAAAGGTTCCGTGTGGCCCTGCCACTGATGTAGAATAAGCATAATTGTCAGCATGTTGGAGCACTGAACTTTCACTTTCAACACGCTCATTACTGTCAGTTTCTGACTTTGATGCTAGAGTAAGCAAGGGATGGAAGGGAATCTAATGGGAGGAAACGGCATGGGAGGGATGAGAGGAGGAGAGAAGGGCTGGTGCATAAGTGATGGATTACACCATGCTATAATGGGTCCAAATTGTGACTGTAACAGGGAAGCAAAATAAATGTTGTTGTTTTTTTTCGAATTGGGAAAATGATCCAGCTTCAATTGTTTGTTTTATTCAATAATTCACCACTTTCCTTGATCATTCTCTCTAATGTGCTTTTTGGCTATTTGACAGTGATATGGAAGTGAGTGCGTGTGTATGTGTGGGGGCACTGTGTTTTTAATGATGTGATACGTGTTACATGGATGAGTAAAAAGACAGTAGCAGTGAAAACGAGAGCGGTTCTACAAGCATTGAAATGCATGCTCCGATTTTTGCTAATTACAGCAGTGACTTCAGAAACGCCTTAATAACCATTAATTAGGAGGGTGCTATTTTCAACGTAATTTTCTAATTAGTTGGAGAGACTGCACCATGGATGGAGCTAATTATTGGCAGGTTAGCGTGATAGACACTTGTGACTGGAGTGAAAATTACACCATTATAAGGCCCAAGAGTGCAAACGGGAACCAGCCGGAAACTCTTAATGACCACTGACCCATTTAAAGGGTTTTTCTTAGACACAAAATTTACTTCTAGATACATCACAACTTTTCTAGACGTGATGATGTAAAGCGCACGGCACATGCACGCAAACGCATGTAGCTGTATATATCTTGACATCTGGTGATAGTGTCACTTGAGAGAAGGCCAAGACACTTTTCAGCCCAACGTGTGAATTGCACAGAGATTAGATTTATTTAAATTTGTGTCATTTAGCCCATTTTCATAACTAGTCTGCTATCTGTTTCGTTTTACTAAACGATCTAATCACGTTCACTGTGTATGTAGGTGTAAATGTTGCTAAAGCTGAACTGTTTCTGCTTTTTGAATAAATAATGCTATCAATTGATATTTAAAATTGATTTCCTTTGGGGGACAATATTTTCATGTTGTTCTCAATTATAGCATATGTACTCATTTCCTAAGCTGGCAGTGGAGCTTTAGACATATTTAAAATATACTATTTCTAAGGTCCTATTACTGTAATGTGCTACATAAGGAAGCTGCACATCATCTGCTGTGTTAGCTTTTTTAATTGAAAAAGCTACATATACAAGTGTTAATTTCACCTTTGATTATGGTACAAATGCT
The DNA here is from genome assembly GCA_034779995.1 of Parotocinclus haroldoi. Classification (NCBI taxonomy): domain Eukaryota; kingdom Metazoa; phylum Chordata; class Actinopteri; order Siluriformes; family Loricariidae; genus Parotocinclus; species Parotocinclus haroldoi. The sequence continues at coordinate 86,420 of JAUZST010000968.1, read as the reverse complement.
AGTGAACCTATTTCAGTGAGTATACAAGTGTATCCCAGGAATCAGACTCAGTGCTATAGATGTAGTTATCAAGCTCTTATTGTTTGTAGCTGGATTTGTTTTTAGAAAATACACTTTCCTTTGTTTGTAAAAGTGTAACTTTCCCAACATTAATAAGTCACAGACAGCAAAGACCAACATATGATGTGTATTGGACACTGATAATATAGTCGACCAGCTAAACCATTAACAGACCAGCATTATCCAACATAAACCAACTTAAACAAACAATGACAATTGAACTATCATACTAGAATTCAGAGCATGTTTTTTGCTGTTTTGAACAGAGGGTATTAACATTGTAGTTAATGAACAACATTTATATTGTTGAGATCAAAATGTTTCATATATAGAGTGAAGCTGAGAGAGGATCTAAGAGTTTCATAAAGAGAGGAGCTGAGAGAGTATTTATGTTTGGCTTTCTGTCCTGGTTCACTGCATCCTGTCAGATTTTAAATTCCAAGTACTGGGAAACCTGAGAGGTGATTTGTTCCAGTTGTGAAAACATTAGCGTACATTTACACTGTCACCTGATGGCCTGTCAGCATATGACCACACATACCTGCAGTCTCATTAAAAAGCAAACAGGGTCTTTTTCGAAACTAGGTTGCTGAATCTTTAATAATAATAATAATAATAATAATAATAATAATAATAATAATAATAATAAAATAAAACAAAATGTATATATATATATATATATATATATATTGGACAGTATATGTAAGTGTAAACAATAACTGAAAAAAACCCCAAAAAGCCCAAACATTTGCTTTATGGTAATGAGGTTAAGGCTGAATTTAGGTATAGGTGTAACATTAATGAGAAACTGTAACTACTATGTCAAAGGAAAGTCCCCAAAACATACAGTATGTGCACCAAAACTGTGGGTGCAGTGTGGTGGTGTAATTTTACAATGCTGTTTCCTCACGATTACAGAGCTCCGCAGTACAATCCCACCCTCTGAGTCTGCCTTTGTGGAACTTGATTGTCTTCCCCGTGTCTGTACAAGTTTACTCTGGGTTCTCCTAGTATCTACTAAACTAAGCTCCTGAACTGTTGTTTCTGATGCAACGTTAAAAAACAAACAAAAACAAAAATACAACAAAATAACAAGACTGTGTGTGTTTGTGTGTGTGTGCACAGCCTACAATGGTCGGGTGCCATATCATATCTATGATAGTGTTTTATCATGTGCCCTGTGGAACCAGATGGACCCTGCCCCCCATGACCCTGAGCTGGATTAAGTGGGTATGAAATGTGGATGATCGAGGGAATTACTTATCTGTAGTACTTGTGCTGCAGCATCTTGAACAGCAGCACTACACTACACTTTTTTGGCCAGTAATTGCTGTTCTGTAGTCATACTTCTGTTCAAGAATTCCTGTTTGGGGTTTTAATTCCTACCATAAGTGAGTGTAGCTTGTGAAAGAGGAGAAGTGTGTCTCAATAGTGAGAGCAGAGGGAAAATGAAGAAACAGAGAACCCTGGCTGAGTTGACTTGTTTTAGAGGAGGGGGTTGCTGTGTGAATCATACGGTGTCATTTCAGGTTAGGCTGCAGATGTACTTCTAAAAGACCCTTGTTACCCTCCACAGACAGAGACTTTACAGGTCATTGATACGAATGTGGAACATTAAAAAATTATAATGCATGTTACAAGAGAGGAAGGGAGACTGTATGAGTAACTGTGTGTTAGCCTGTATGCATTCAGAATGTAAATGCTTTGTCGTAATTATGTATTTTCTTCTTTTTCTGGCACTTCTTTTTCTTGGTGCATCTGTTAACAGGTAAGGATACTTTTAAATAAAAGTTTTATCTGTGTGTTTATGTATGTTTGTCTGTGCATGTGGAATAGTGGGCCAGATATTTAGACTTACAATTTCAAACTGAAGCTATGTGCACTATGTGGTTCAGTTCCATGCCTATCTCTTCACCCACATAACACTTGCCCAACTAAATTGTCTGAGAGACCAAACTGGTGGAGAGACCTTTACTTACCACAGCTAATTACTTCCAAATACTTCATCAGCATGTGGCCTTAACCTTGCTGTTGTTGCCTAACACTAATTAACTAATTAACTTCTATGCCCTTCTGTTACAGTTGCTCCCCCCCACACACACACACATACAAATGTTAACATAAATATCACATAAAGTCATCTACAATCTGGAGCAGACTTGAATGGTGTTGATATTGTAACGCAGTGTCCTTGTTTATCACGTGGTTTATTTGAGTATTACTGCTATACAGTACAGATTAATCTACAGTAAAAAGAGAAGCAAAAAGCTAATTTGAAGGAGTGATCCAGCATTTTTCATCTGAATATTTGTGTACAACTTGTAATTTGACTGCAATTACTACATATATGTAAAGACCTGAGCAGCCTTAACAAGTTACAAATCGTTATTGTTGATGGTGGTGGTGGTGGTGGGGGTACGACCAAGAACTAGCGGCTAACCCCATAAAAATATTAATGAAACAATGAAAATTCTGTTTTCTGTCTATGACTGTGAGGACTATCAATTGACATTATATTTGAGTAGTTTATTAATGTTACAGTGGTGCTTGAAACCTTTATGAAATTTATGAACCCTTTAGAATTGTTTATATTTCTGCATAAAACAATGATATTAGTCATAAACACCTAAGTCCTTAAAGTAGATACAAAAAACCTTATTAGATAAATGAGAACATTCTTGTCGTTAGCCATTTAATTACTGAGGAAAATCACCTCAGTAATTAAGTATTCATTTATTCATTATGTTGCTTAGTTTTTAATAGAAAGTTGTAGTTTTGGGGAACAGCAAAAGGTAAAATGCACACATACACACACTTACACACACACACAATTGAACAAGAGCAATATATTATAGAGCCTGAAGAGAATAGATGATGTCGGAATACTGGTTACTTTTCTTCCTGGCCTTATGCACATTGTGCGGAGGCTGTTAAAGTGCTTACTCCAATATTTAGTCAAGGACTTGTGCACAAGCAGCTAACACACACTCAAAGCATTAATGTGCAGCACTGGGCCGATAACATGTCTCAGCAAATTTACACATTAAAGCTTTATTCACCCGAACACCCTGCTTCATACTGTCAGCTGGTTAAGAGGAGAGAAAAAGGACACCCCTCCTCTGTGCTGTCTATTTGCATATCTGATTTTTGATCGTGTACCTAGTTTCAGGTATGTGTAAAAGGGGGCAGACGGAGAGAAAGAGTGGCAGACAGGTTCAAGGATCCTGTTTCTGCTGGATAAACAAATTTGAAGGTTCAGCCTTTTAGTTCTGGCAGCCCCGCTGAGGGCCAGTCTGACCTCATAAGTTTATTAATCACTTTTTAAAATTAATTATTCAGCACAGCCTTCCTGATGTCTGACCTGCTCCGTGCCGGAAATGGCTCAGCATCCTCTCACTTGGCCTCACTCTGGAGTCTAGCAGTACGCTGAACTTGATAAGTGCACCATCATCTCGTTAATCAAATTAGTTATAAACCAAAATTGACAGTTTTCATTAATTATAAAGGATTATTCTAATTGCGATTCAAATTTATTCATTTAGAACAGACGGCATTCAGTAATATTTCAGCACATTTGCATATTAAATGGAGAGGGTGGTTGATTAAGTATGATAATGTATGCACAGTGCCTTATTTCGTTCCTGCTGGGCCATATGTGGCATGGTGGCGAGGGCAGGTGAACGCTCCAGAACGTGTTTAATTTGTTTGACAAACATGGAGGGAGACACAACATGTCCTCTGGCACCCTGCACTGCAGTCACCCTGGTAACCCTGACGTCCCCTTAGCCTGCACCTTTAGCTTTAGCTCCTGTTTTGACTTTAGCCACAGATCCAAGAGCTGTTCAAATCAAGCACTGTTCATGCTCTGCTTCAAAGCAGGGTGCTTTAGTCAGTGGATGAAGAATGATAAATTGAGGACATCTATTTACATTACACCTTGTGCTATTTTCCTCTTTATGCTTGGGTGCTTTTTGTCAAGTTATATATTGCTAACAGTATGTGCTCATTATTTAGGTTATGTATACCAAATGCAAGAGTTTATATATATGTATATCCTCCTTAAGCATTTTCAAGTAAAAAAAACGCATCCCCTTCTTTGCCATTGTCCACCATAATCTGCACAACAGTGCAGATTTTACACAGCTGCTTCATTTTGTTAGCTGAGTCCCACTGCAATAAAAGCATTATTAGATTCCTCAGTTAAGGTCAGTCCCTTTGCTAGGTCAGTAGGTGACCTTTGTCCTCTCTGGGTGTGCTCTCAGGGCTGGACATTTTGAATGGTGATCTGGAATAGCTGTTTATGTATCGTCTGCCCACTACTGATGTGTTTGTGTTTGTAATGATGTTGAAATAGTGCCTGTGTTTACAAGGCCAACTAATTCACTCTGCAAGCAGCTCTATGATGGAACCACTGTTCATTACTCATGGCTACAGGCTTAGAGTTGGAAATGGGGCATTTATGGGGCACCCACAGCCACTCACGCTCAGTTGGCCAATATTCAATACCATGGTGGCACACACATCTGTGAAAAACCCAGTGTGAGGTCTGTGGCTGTCATCACACCGTCTGGCTCAGATTTATGGGGGTGGCTTTAGGGAGGAAGTGTTTCAATCAGCCCTGGCTGCCAAGAATGTCCATCACCTTGACAGCCCTTTATTTATTGCTATGTAGGTCTAAAGCTTATGCTCCCCTCGATATACACATATCTCACTCTCAGCAGCATAGTTCCCACATCTAAAGCACTCATATTGTTTTATGTGCGTAAGCTTTCCCTTTGCTGCCCAGTGATTATGTCAGATGTGCCCCACTCTGACCCCATCTCAATTTTTATGTCTCTGCTTAAGCAGAAAGGGGGAACATGGCCTCTAAATCTTTGTTCAAAATCTCAGCTGGTTCCAGCTCTGTTTTTGCAGTTGTTTTTTTATTTCCACACTTATTAGCAGACCTTGTTTCCCTAAGCTCCTGTAAGGTTTAAGGAGGATTTGATGAGCTCTACTATCTATTAGCTCTGGGAAATATTTAAAGGCAAGGTGTTGTAAAATTGGTGACATGGTGAAGAATTAGGGAAAGAGCTCAGATTGATGAATTTTTTAGTACAAGGTGATGTTGGGACTAAATAATTAATTACACTTCGAACCTACATGGTTGTAGGCATATTAAGGCATTCAGTCTCTCCAAATTGCAGGTTTTAACAGCCACATGTCTGTGGCAATCATTCTTGCTGAAGGCGTAAGAACTCCCTCTCTGGTATCATGTGATTCATTATTGTTACAAGGTCTCAGGTGTGAATGGGGAACGGCTGTGTCAAATTTGGTGTTATCGCTCTCACACTCATTCTCTCACTGGAAGTTCAACATGGCAACTCATGGCAAGGAACTCTCTGATTGCGCTACATAAAGCTGGCCTAGGCTATAAGAAGATTGCCAACACCCTGAAATTGAGGTCTAGCACGTTGGCCAAAACCAGCGTTTTAATAGGACATGTTCCACTCAAAATAGGTCTTACCATGGTCGAATGTAGAAGCTCAGTGTCATATGCAGATGTTGGCTTTTGAAAATAGACATAGGCGTGCTAGGAGGGGTTCAGCCTGTCAGTGCACAGACCTTACGCCACACACTGTATCAAATTGGTCTGTCATCCCAGAAAAAGCCTGCAAACAGTTTGCTGAAGACAAGCATACTAAAAACATGAACTACTGGAACCATGTCCTGTGGCCTGATGAGAACTTATTTTTTTCAGATTGTGAGAAGTGTGTGTGGTGGCAACCAGCTGAGGAGTACAAAGCCTACAGTTAAGCATGGTGGTGGGAATGTTGTGGTTTGCGGCTGCATGAGTGCTGGTGGCTGTGTGAAGATTGTGTGGAGATGCAGTTTATTGGGGCAACCATGAATGCCAACTTGTACTGTGAGCAAAGAATGATCTCCTCCCTTCAGAACCTGAGCCACAAGGCAGTATTCCAACATGATAACGATCCCAAACCCCACCTCCAAAATGATCACTGCCATGCTAAAGAAACTGAGGGTTAAGGTCAGGCATATCTTCAGACCTAAACCATATTGAACATCTGTGGAGCATTCTCAAATGGAAGGTGGAGGAGCACAAGGTTTCTAACATCCACCAGTGCCGTGATGTCGTCATGGAGGAGTGTAAAAGGATATCCGTGGCAATTGTTAAGCTCTAGTGAACTCCATGCCCAAGAAAGTTAAGGCAGTGCTGGAAAATAATGGTGGCCACACAAAATATTGACACTTTGGGACAATTTGGCCATTTTCACTTAGGGGTGTACTCACTTTTGTTGCCAGTGGTTTAAACATTAATGGTTGTGTGTTGAGTTATTTTGAAGGCACAGTAAATTTACACTGTTATACAAGCTGTAGAGGGACTACATTACAAAGTGCCATATCTTTAGTGTTGTCCCATAAAAAAATATATAATAAAATTGTTACAAAAATGTGAGGGGTATACTCAGTTTTGTGAGATATTGTATGTATACAATCAAATGTTTTTGAGTGCGTTTTTTACCTGTATTGGAGGTTTCTGATCCCTAACCATAAACATTACTGACTCTGACAATGCTTGAAATGACTGAACATTAAGCTGGATCCATGCAACTTGCCATTTCACACTGGATGACGGACCACATTATGTAGTTGACTAAGCACAAGTTAAGTCTGTTCACACATTGAATCAGTTCTTACCTGTGTCTTTGCTCTGTCATTCTTAATATACCCCTCCCCCTTCTGTCCCAACTCTTATGCTCTGTCAGCCTCTCTCTCTTTCTTGCTCTGTTACTCTGTCAGTGACCCTAGTGTTACACAGAACCTGTACAGATGGCTCTGGCTCAGATAAAATCTGCCTCTTCACATTCATTACAATCAGCAATTCTGTGAAGATGCATGGCTGGAGTTCGGCCGCCCATGCCAGACTCCTCTAGTAGACTTGCACACTATAACGTGCCAGTCATCACTATTGTCATATGGCTGGATCTTGAGTGGCGACAGTGCCAAGGAGTGTGTAGCCCGGAGCGAGAATTTGAGCCAGGGCTGCAGGTTATTAATGGGCCCCCCTGCTGATGGCCTAGCCCCTGAGGGTCAGCCTGGCACGGGACTCTGCCTCATAAATCTCCTTCAGTAATACGGCAGCCACAGGGGAAAGGGTCAGCATGGAAACAAGGGAGTCAGGCTGAGATGAAGTGTCAGTGATGCATGGCCAACATGCCCTGCTCACAGGTAGCCACTTCCTTTTCCCAGATGCATGATAGTGGAGGAAGGGAGAAAAACATAGGGACATGCAAACAAAATGATGAGGAAAGTGTTTGGAGCTGCATGATGAAATTGCTGATCACATTTTGTAATGAGCCACAAAATCTAAAATACTGCAAAGACATACTACTTGTATGAAATCTACATAAAGGAAAAAGTTTGTGGAGAGGCTGCACTGCAAAGTGACTGTGTATTTTGAATTAGGAACCTTGGCTGAGGTCTATCTGAGCAGAATGCTGGGCCTGTGGACCTCTGAGTTATGATTGACAAACCCCACATACGTTGGCAAGTCAATGGATAGAAACATAATGTAAAGAGCTTCATTCCTTTTACAGCCCTACAGTGAAATTTACATTTATGTAATTTGGCCGACACCCTTATCCTTATCTACTTATACAGTATTACAATCCAAGCAACTGTGGCTTAAGGACCCAACACTGGCAGCTTGATAGAAGTGAGGATTGAACGCTGTACCTTCTGGGTCATGTACATAGGCCCATTTAGATTTGTAGAACAGTTAAATGGGATCACATCGGGACGTGATCGTTTTGGTCCTAATAACCGGCTGGTCCGATTAAACGAACATGCATTATGTTACAAGACGGGACGTGCTATATAACATATTAAATGTTTATTAAACCCTCATTGTGCGATTTACACGTATAGCGAACGTACAAACAAGAAATACTGTTGCTTACCAACTTTGTTCATTTAAAAATTAATTTGCAAACAAGGTTTTCGAAACAATTTACAACACAATGTATAGATACTCAGCATGCAAAGCATAATACTGTAAAAAACAAGTTCTTACTAAATTCCAGTCAAC
>JAUZST010000968.1:68067-78171 GCA_034779995.1 Parotocinclus haroldoi | reverse complement strand
TTGACGTTATAACCAGCAGATGGCGCACCTTCAGATATCGTTGTGTGGAGCTGTATTCTCGCGCGATTTGCTGCACAACTAATGCAGGCGGATGTAGTTTTGCAGCCTCTTTTCCGGCGGCCATAGCGGAATAATCGGTAGGGTAAGAACTGTTGGCAATGCTATCTGTCTCCATCCTTGCCATTTTAGAGTTTGTACGGTTCACATCCCGCCCTGATGTTAGAGAACGATTAGCATTCTTAAACGGCCTTGTTATTTCTGAACGTAATAAATGGTTTGACTGTTTAATTTAGCCAAGTTAGGCGCTAGCATGTTGCTACACAGGAGCCTGACACTGCTCTGTGGGCTGTGATAGTACATGTTTAAAATGTACGCTATTTTAAAATAAACACCATAGGTAGATGTGAAAATTATGAGGATTATGAACCGGCCCTGTATTGTTGTGCTTTTGGGTTGAAATTGTAAATGTGAAGCAGATGCAGTGTGGCGACATGACTTCCAGTGCTAAACGTTACAGTTCTGACTTTGGTCATTCTGACCTTAAATAGTCGGTTTAATGAGTCTAAATGCGCTCTGTGGTTTTGTGCTTGAAGTTATCGTATCCTTTCGTTAATCCTCTCCTAGAAGCCTTTTTGCAAAATTTCCTCCGGGATCAATAAAGTATTTCTGTTTGTTCTGTTTGACCAGTCTTGCTGCTTGGATTCTGCTCAGTCTGGACTTGTTGTTTTTGATACACAAATCTATCATATGATGTAGTGTGTTAATGACGTATTTCTTTATAACTATCATATAAGATGTTCTGTAGGTTCACGTTGTTAAAGATACATTTCTGGCAGTATTGGAGCTTTTCCTGACATGGCAATCCCAAACTGGGTAAATGTAAATGTGCAGTGAAACCTTGTTGTTAAAACAGGGCTGCTTCTGACAGGTTTTTTGCATAGCCAGTCTTTGAATGTATGGAAGTATTACTGGTGCTTCCAGACTTCCACCAGTTGCTTTCTAGCATGGCCTACTTAAAACCTGCTTAGAACACTTTGATAAACCTACAGTTAGGCAGGTTTTGTAGCACAAAGCCAATTTTATAATAGCTTATGGGTATATCATGTAATTTAATGAATAATGTATTGAAATTGGGGATGGTCAGTCAGCCTGCTGTGGGCTGGATGTGTGGCATCTCCAGGAGAGTATTGTACTATAACACTTGCTTGGGGCTAAATTCAGATTGCGGTTTCTGCTGAATGTGTACTTTTATGATACCAGAATCCTGTGGTAAAGTTTAAAACAATGTAACTGGACCTTTTGTAAATCAGGGAGCACCTGTATGTGTTTAGGAACATACATTGATATTGAAAGCAAACATGAGATTTGAGTCAATGGCAGTCATGCATTGCATGTTCAGCTTGGCTCAGTAATAATATTGAATGTTGAAATGATTTTAAATAAGCATTGATCTTGTTGGATCATCATTCTTCTGTTCTTTTGTTTACTACACCTTTGTTCCTTAAGCTTTAAATGTTGCTTTCTACAAACATTATAGAGTTAGTATATATCTGTGATGCGGTCTGTTCTGCTAAATTGGACTTTATGCAAACTTGGGTTGTATGAACAGTTATAAACATAAGTATTTGAAGTTGTATACTATAGTACTGTTGTTAATTCCAGCCCTCGGTTTTGCTGCACTTGGACATTTGTAACTGTCCTGCTGTTAAACCTGGTTTCTGCTACTCCGTCATGTTGATGCAGCTTGGTTGCATTGCTGTGAACCCCCTCTGAAGAACTTACATTTCCAGCATTACAACTTATGCAGTTGTACAATTCAAGCAATTATGGGTTAAGGGCCTTGAACTGGACCCACCTGTGGCAGCTTGACAGAGGTGGGATTTGAACCCTGGACCTTTTGGTCCAGAGTCCAGTACCTTAACTACCACAGTCCTGTCTTACTTCTATGTTGCTTGTCGTGCACCACCAAAATTTTGCAACTACAAGTCCAAGCGAGATGGACTGCAATGCTGTGATTTGGTCCCCTCTACATTTCCAGTACTTCTTTATACAAGATGCAATTTGTAAAAACTAGCTAGAGTTGTAACAGTTCATTCAAAGGGTGTACAGACCGGCATCTCTTTCATTTACCCAGCATTTTTATTATAAGCCTTTGTTGTTCAATATTGATCAGCTCCCAACTCCACCAACACTCCCTCTAGTGTTGCGGGTCTGAATTGCTTTACTACGACATCAACGTTAGAAATTAAACACGATGGTGTTGAGTTGACCGCTTTTTCATCAACGTGGCAAAAAAAAGCATAAACCAGGCTGTAGAAGGATCCCACACTGACCAGACAGTTCACACAGGTGCACACTTGGCAGGTTTGCCGTTTTTACGCAGACTCATTGAGTTGCTCACAATTGCTCTCTGAGACTAGATTCTGGGCTATGAAGCAGAAGATAGAGAAATCCCAGCACCACTACTGTTGGGTACTTGGTCTGCACGTTACATGATGCCATTGGAATGGGCCTCTGCTAAATGATTTCAATGCAAATTATACCCTATACCTTTGCACTTCTAGTAAGCCTTGCTGTATGAGTCATCCTTTTAAGGTAGAAAAGTTCCACTGTAAATACCTGTTTTCACCAGTCAGAAAGCAGAATCCTAAACTAAACGTGTTGATTGCATGTCGACTAGGATTGAGTTACTGTTACAAACATTTTTTGCTAGTCGTGTCCCCTCTCGACTGCCTTCTAACAACTGTTGTTTTGCTGTTCAGCCATCATGAAGATCAATCCTTTTGTGACCTCCTCCCGGCGCAAGAACCGCAAGAGGCACTTCAATGCCCCCTCACACATCCGCAGGAAGATCATGTCTTCCCCTCTCTCGAAAGAGCTCCGCCAGAAGTACAACGTGAGGTCCATGCCTATCCGGAAGGACGATGAAGTCCAGGTAAGAGAAACCTGTCCATAACGCGTGCTTGTTATTTTTAATGTATGGATGTATTTGAAATTGTATTTGCAGTTTGACTTGCATTTGTATTAGTGGTTCTAAATCCACAGCTTCGACAGCTGTCTGTAAGGCTTACTGCTGTTTGAGATTGTCTGTAACATTTCACTGACTCTGTGGTTAAAAATAGATTTCTTAGATAATGCCATCTAATGACTTGTTTCGAATCCAAATGTATCTGTTTAAAAGATGTTAGTCTGGATTTGGATATCAGTGTACTGGTTACTTAACAAATCTTTCTCTTAATAAACCTAAATGGATTAGGATTGTTGGAGTACGTTTAGGCAGCCTAACTGTCATTGGCTGGAGCAGCAGTAAAGTCAGAAAAATGTGACTTCACAATTTCTAGCACTTTCTTTAGTTTAAGAAAATTGATACATTAAAGGTTCATAACTGTCTTTTAGCAGAAGTTTTAAGCATCCTGTTTACCGAATTTACAGGGCGTCATTAATGTAAAAAAATTGAGTAAATTGCGTATAAACTGGACCGTACTGAAACGAATTTATTCTCATCTATTATGAATATCCGTCGTATGTAAATTGAGCGCATTTTTCACTTTATAGTTATATTGCATTACCGTGATCTACCACCATGAATAACAAAACTTTATAATGCCCTTGAACTGAGGAAAAAAGCAAAAATCATCATCTCAGATAAATAAAAATTCGTGAACTAAGTGCTTTTGAAATGTGGTCTTGTATTTGGTCCTGAAAAGAGCGGCTTAACAGAATATTCACATGAATAAACCTGCAATATTCTAGCCCTTATTTTCCCACTCCCCATACATCTGCCACAATCTGCATGCAACTGGCCAACATTCAAGGCATGGACATAGTTTTAGGGAGGGTCCCCTCAAAGTCTGGAGGAGGTAAATGTCCCCTCGAAATAATTACTGTTCTCAGCTTTCTTGTAGTGTTGCGGATTTGGTCGAAATTATTCTGTTTAATGGTTATTTCTAAACAATAATGGTTCGGTAATGTGGAGGGAGGAAGGCGCTTTCCTGAAGCATAAACTCAGCTTTTACCAACACAAGACTCCTGTAGTGGGTTTTTTTGGTTGAATGTAATGTATATTTAAAATCTGCTCCTAGTAAATGTAAATGTTCATATTCCAGGTTTGATGTTTGGCATATTGAATTTAATTCCTTGTGTACCATATGACCCATGATTTACGAGCAAGCTCATTATGAATACTTTGTCCTTCGTGCAATGAGTTTAAGTTCAGGGAAGCTTAAACTCTTCATACAACTGTTGAGGCTTAACGTGTCCATTGTTTTCTGTGTGCTGTTATAAACAGGTGGTCCGGGGACACTACAAAGGCCAACAGATCGGCAAAGTCGTCCAGGTCTACAGGAAGAAATACGTCATTTACATCGAGCGTGTGCAGCGTGAGAAAGCCAACGGCACTACCGTTCACGTGGGCATTCACCCAAGCAAGGTTAGACGAAAGACTTTATAGCTTAAATCCTGTGTAAAATTAGATTTAATTTTGGATTAAGTTAGTTCAATGAACACTTTCCTGATATAGGAAAATGTGCATGTTAGTGTTTTATGACTTAAATTTGTAAGAAATCAACAGAAATTTGGTTAGTGATGCTCTTGCAATGAGTGTGTATTGGATTTTACTGTCCCTTTTGGTTGCAGGAATGTCTTGTTTTCCATAATGTTTACACTTTTTTTTTAATGAATAAACCACCAAAATAATATAAAGACTTTAACGGACTTTATAAATTGTAGTCTATTCCATAAGGCACACTTCGTTAAATACGTAAACTTGCTAGGCGATTAATAGTCAGTGTGCTGCTAGTTTTACTGAAATTCGCCTCTGAAGTAAACCTGAATTTATTTTGTTTCGTTGTTTCAGAGTGCAAGCTTTATGCTCCCATAAATCCCTAATTGAAGTCATTTTTAAACGATTACCCAATTACTTTGTCCAGAGTTTATCCCCAGTACTTTTTTTCTTGTTTTCTTTGCTTGGTGCAGGCCAATAATTTGATTAGATTAAAATGAGAACGATGAAACACAGAAATGATCACTTTGCTAATATGGTGTTAAAGAAATGACAAGCTATTATTCTCATTAGTTGGTTATAAGACTTTGTAAAAGATCTAAACTGCATATTAGCTACTGCAGTAACTATCCGATTAACGGTTTGCTTATCTGAAGCCAAAGAGCTTTTTTTTTTTTGGTCAGGCAGGTATTACCACCACAGATGGTGTGATTGCTGGTAGGTTTGGCTGATGGGTTAGTTATAAATGCTCAACACTTCAGCTATCGTTTTTGACAGACAAGACTTGTCGTGGTATACATTGCAGCTCTGCTATAGACTTTAGGGAGGTAGTTTAGAGAGTACCATTTACGTCAAGGTCATTAGTTTTTACATTTTCTTTGTAAATCCTAACTGTCTTTATTTTGTAATTGTGTGCTATGTGCATTGTTGCTGAAAGGACATTTTTATGGCAGGTTCTTTTTTAGAGCCTTAAATCATATGCCAGTGATGCACTAAAATAGTCTTGCATGAACACTGTATTGAACGATTTTTATTTGTGTGTGTTTGTGGTTCTGTCTCCAGTCCAAAATCATACATTTAGACTAATTGTTTTGTCTAAATTACTACATGTGAATGTATAGATGCAACCAATTGCTGCTGAATAGTCATTGATACTCGTGCAAAATTAAACAAACCAGTAGTGACATTTTCAAACACTTGTTCAAAAACTAAACACAGGCACTATCTGTTTTTGAATGCTGCATCTTAAGTTCCATGCGTGGTGTTTAAATTGTGTATTTAATTGTGCTTGTGGACTACCAAACCTGGACAGAGGATTTTTGGGAGAATGCCCTTGCAACGAATGGAAGAGTTTGGATTTTACACCCTCTGGTATAGCTGCTAAATGAATACCACATATTTTTTCAATGTGACACCTTTTAGGGTTTTGTTTGCTGAGCTTCGTTTGGTTGCTGTGTGCGCTCGTTTCTGCTTTCTGGACCACTTATTTTCTACATTTTCAGTAGCCAAAATCAAACAGAATAGTTACAATATATGCTTTTGCTTCATTGTAAAACTTTTGATTTCTATTTAGCCATGGAATAATGCAAAGTATTTGCTGTTGGAGAAATGTCTTTGAGTTGTGTGTTCTAGAGTTGCATTCACATAAACTGTACAGGACTGTATAGTTTATTTTCCCCATCTGTTGGGTCCTGTTATGTTACTATTCTAATTGGTTGTATATTTATGGTTTTTCTTTGTCTCATTCAAATAATTGATTTATTTTGTCCAGGTCGTGATCACCAGGCTGAAACTAGACAAGGATCGCAAGAAGATCCTGGAGCGTAAAGCCAAGTCACGGCAGGATGGCAAGGAGAAGGGCAAATACAAGGAGGAGACCATCGAGAAAATGCAAGAGTGAACATGACCTTTTTGCTAAGAATAAAAGACTGGGGGAAAAAGCTTTAGAGTTGTGTCTTGTGTATGAAGCATGGCTGAACAGTTGTTTTTTGGGGTGTTGGGTAATTTAGTGTGGCTTTCTCAATTTTAGATATTGTAGGTATTACTTTACATGTATATAGCACTTGAGATGTAGGAGTTACAGGAAAAATCTTTTTTTATCCTTTTAAATATTACATACAAGTATGCCAACATGATGCAAACGGGTATTGGTTTTAATTTGTGAAAGTCATTTAAAGTCCCCATTCCCCAATGAGACAAAACATTAAAGCAGAATGTGTTATCTTGTTACAACAGCACATCAGCACTGGGATATATTAGTAATGAAGTGTGTTGTCAGTTTACATGTTGGATGTGAGAGATGTTCATAAGTGAAGGCCTGCGTGAACATAATGGGCTGATTATAGCCAGATTACTGGGTCAAAGCTCCTAAATGGCAAGACTTAGTGGGCTGTTCAATCAGTAGGGGTGAGTCCAATTGGATACAAATGGTGAGCTAGTGGCAGGGTGTTGTTGCCCTTGCAACTAGTCATAAACTTGCCGTGCTAACCCCTGTTCTGTTAATGCTTTCAACTGGCACATCACAGAACTGGACCTTGGAGCAGTGGAAGAAGGCTGTCTGGTGAGGAGTTTTTCCATCATCTGGACGGTCGAGCATGTTCACTTTAACTGGGGGCTTGTGGATGGCTTGGTAGCAATGGTAGCAATGTTCTGAGCTCAATCCCTGGATTGGCCTTGGTCCTGCCTGTATGGAGTCTATGTCCTCCTCCTGTCTGTGTTGATTTACTCTGGGGACTCTGGTTTTCTTCCCACAGCCCAAAGACGTGTTAGGGTTATTTACTCTAAATTGGCTTTGTCTATATGTCACTAGTCTTGACAACCTTTTATTAGTTGCTAAAATGGTCACTGATGCTAATAGTGAAGTTAAACAAACAAACCTGGGGAAGTGCCAAGTACAACTTTTTTTAAATTGCATGATTACCAAATTTGTGAAGTGGGAAAGGGGAAGTCTTGTAGTGAAGCAAGTGTGGAGAGGTCAGTCTCCTGATAGTTTGCTGCCAAAATATTCTGAATGAACAGCCTTGCTATTGGTGCATAAAATGTAAAAACTGAAGGGATTAAAAAAGGGCACTCAAATGTGTTTTAAGTAGAGAAATGCTAACTCTAGGTATGTAATCATGGCATTGTCACTGGGTAATTCTATTTTATATAGTGCTTTTCCCTGGGGTTGCTTTAGAAATTGCAATGTAAAGACAAACTGCAAATATAATTTATTCAAATTTTTTTGCCAGTATCAACAGGGAGATTCTGCTTGGTCTTTCTAATTGATTAGCCATCACTCTGCTGAGAGCTATGACTGTCTTAGGGTTGAGCGAGGTATTTAAGGTATTCAGTATTACTTCTCATATGTACACACAGGAAGTTGACCTAAGTTTAAAGTACCTGTCAAAGCACAAACTGACAATAAATTCTGACAATAATGTAGGGTAACACTGCATCATGGGGAGATAAAGAAATAGTTATTATAAGCAATAATAATGTTAAGTGTACAAACCTAGAATGTATTTGGTAAGACTCTTGAACAGCTACACCAATCACTGCTGCATGTACTGTTCAGAACTGAAACCTGTCCAGACTCACCCAAAGGTGTATGGGTTCCCCACCTGAGCTTGGTTCCTCTCTAGGTTTCTTCCTCAAGCATCATGGAAACGTAACTTTTCACTGCCAGCTGTTGCTGCTAATTTGGACTTTAGGCAAGGCAAGTTTACTTGTATAGCACCATTCATACACAAGGCAATTCAAAGTGCTTTACAGAATTTAAAAAGATATGAAATAAAAAATAACCTAATTTAATCAAAGTTAAAAGTATGATTAAACACTGTAAGGAAAGAGTTTAAAAACAAAGAGTGCAGATAAAAACAGGTGTCGAATGCACAGTTAAACAGAAGTGTTTAACCTGGACTTAATCGTTAAACTGAAACGCTGCTTCACCATGTTTAGTCCTGACTTTGGGCACCAGTAGAAGGCCTCTGCCTGATGTTCTCAGGGTCTGAGATGTACTTTGGTGCTAGGCCATGGAAAGACTTATAAACCAGTAGAGCCTTCTTAAAGTCTATTCTCTGAGCCACAGGAAGTTAGTATAGAGACATGAATACAGGACTACTATGGTCATACTTCCTGGTTAGTCAGGAGTCGAGCAGCAGCATTCTGGATGTACTGCAGCTGTCTTACAGCTCTTTAGTAAGTCCAGTGAGCAGACTGTTACAGTAGTCTAACCTGCTGGAGATAAAAGCATAGATAAGTCTCGCCAAGTCTGATTTAGACAGTATACTTTTAATTCTGGCAATGTTTTTCATATGGTAAAAAAGCTTCTGATATTATAGATTTAATGTGGCTGTGAAAATAGACTTGCCTTTATCTAAAGCTAGTCAGTGACAATGATGCAGGTAACTTCAGGTAACTTTTAATCCATTCCTGGTCTGGCTGCTCCCTGTATGATGCTTGTTCTCTTTATGTTTATGCAAGTTTCATCTGGGTACCCTGGTTTTCTTTCACATTCCAAAGACATGCATTATGTCAACTGTCATCTCAAAAGTATCACAATATAAAGGAATATGCCCCGTTCAGGCTTAGTTCCTACCTTGTACTGCTGGATAGGTTCCAGCCTCGGCTACCCTGAATTGTATTAAATGATTTTGTAAAATAAATGTGCATGTGTTTTATATATTCAATAAGGACTATAACAACGAAACAGCAAGTAACAGCATGTGTTGTGTTTTGGATACGAACATGCTGGCCAACCAACCTTTCCAGAAAGAAAATCAAGACCATTAATGTACGCCAGTTAAATCACTGGACCAGCATAACTGACTGAACTTGTGCTACCATCCAAAAGGTATGCTGGGCTTTGCTGTTTTTAGTGGGGATTGCAAGTGTATAATGTCTGTCTATTTAAACCTAATTATTATTTTTTAGTCTGGGACATGTGAAGAACGTGCAGTGTAAGCAATCATAGCACATTCGTATCCCGCAGTAGATAAACTGATGGTAGTAGTTACAGCTCCGCCTGTGACTGGGTGTCATGTGACTGCTCATTCCTGTTGTGTTCAAGTTGGTGGAAGTTGGATGCTTCAGTCTTAAACTTCTTGTCCCTTTAAAACGTATATTGGGAAGGAAGCCATGGCGGAGAACAGTTTTGTGATCGCTATGTGCGTTATGACCGTGTTTTGGGCATTTGTTGGAATTGTGGTGCCATTTTTTATTCCCAAAGGACCGAACCGCGGGTGAGTTTATTAGCTTTCAGGCTAATAGAGAAGATAGGTCGGCTTTGTCTCAAACTTGGTACATGCGTACTAAACAGTATGTCAAAGTTACACTGCGCTTGTGGAGTCGTTAGTCTGCTGTGCGTACTGTTTAGTGCTCTAGTATGCGGTTTGAAACGCGGCCTTCTGGAAAGTTGTCTAGAAAGGAGGCTTTTCTTTTAAAGTTGTACAGTGAAATATAGACAGACATATGTGTACAGTTTAACTTATATAGTGACCTATTTAAAGAAGTTTTGGTGGATGTTAGCCCGTCATTCAACTAATATATTTAAGTGGAAAAAGATTGTAGGGGGAACTGATTAATCACCAGATGTCTGTTCCCATATTGTAGTTACAGAGTCA
>JAUZST010000968.1:52743-67967 GCA_034779995.1 Parotocinclus haroldoi | reverse complement strand
ATAGATAGATAGATAGATAGATAGATATAGATATGTTATACAAGCTGTAAACTGACTACATTACATTGTATCAAAGTGTCATATCTTCAGTGCTGTCCCATTAAACTATATAATAAAATAGTTACAAAAAATGTGAAGGGTGTACTCACTTCTGTGAAATACTGTATATTGTGGTTTAAACAGCTTAAACTAAAACGACCATTTCCTTTACCCTAAATGTAGCCAGTTCATAGACAAAGTGTCCTTGCTTCTTTTATGCTGCACTGTAGCTATATGGCTAATGCATAAACAAGAAAAGCTAATCTGTAGGTATTTAGCATGTCTAAATCACACCCACTTACCTCCAACCACGGCAAATGTGTGTTACTAAATAAAATTGGACTTTATTTAATACATTACTAATAATGTGATATTTAAATGGACAAATGGTGGTACATTTGCTTTAAGCAGTATTAGCAGCTATCCTAAAATAGCTCACCGTTTAGTATTACTAGTGCTAGTGCTGGGTAGAAAATGTGAAATAATTTAAATAGGATTTTTCCTCTTTATGGAACAGTTATAGTCAATACAATGACATTCCAGACCAGGTTCCTCTCAATACTTACCACAGTTCTCACCAGAAAAGCATACACTGAAATGTATTTAGAAATGCACAGTTTGTACAAAAAATTGTGCACAGTTGACTATTTGGCCAAATTAAGTTCTTAAGGTGAGTTTGTGTCACATATGCAGTCACACAAAGCTCCGTTTAGGTTCCCTAGGTTTTCTTCCCAGTTAGTAAATCATACAACGTCAAAGACTTCAAATGTATTGGCTGATGGATGTTAAAATGTTTATTTTAAATTCCTTGGCACCTCAATCATTTAGCACCCTACTTCTTAAACTTCTTAAAGGCTTTATCAAATGAGAGCTATTTATATACTGTATGTTGGAGATTTGTAATTCATGTATTTATGACTAAAGCGTTTCGTGCTGGTTTTACAGGGAACATTGAGCCATTTTCTATAGTTCAGTGACACGCCTACGTTTGTAATGTTTTTTTGATACCGTAAAATATCTGTAGTGCTGTTATAGGCTCTGGGCTATTTGTCAAAAAGTTGAGATTTCAGCTCTTAGTGTTATGCTTGGGCCCTTGTGCAAGTGTCTAAAGCGTCCCTGCTCAGCGGAACTGTAACAAATTCCATGAACAATTTCTTACTGTACTCCAGTGTATATTTATGAATTAACCTTTAAGGCTGTACGGTTTCTATCGCTTTAGTTATGCATATTGTTGCAGCTGCTCAGTAAGAAAAACGGCTTGTTTGTTTTGTATGCTGCGATCTACCAATAAACCTGTTTTCAAAATCATAGTTGGTTAAATATGATTATTGTTAGAAAAAGGCTATAAGGTTGTCATTTTGAAAATATATTTCATTTATTAACAGCCAAAGAGCAAACAATTCTATGTGCAACGGTTTAATACACATTCAAGCTCAGATCTATTGCACAAGCATATAACTGAAAACATACTTCATATAAATACACAGTGTTAGTAATACACTGTTATCTCAAGCATTTGAAATAAAACAGAAAATCTGCATCCACCACGTTGCAGAAATAGATCAGAATATGAACTCAAGAAGTCAAAAATGAGAAATTACTGGAGACTGCCACAGCTGCAAAAGACTTGCATGGAACGTCTGGGAGTAGAAGATGCTGAAGCCGAGTGACACCTCAGTCATAGCTCACCGACGATACAATTCATTCTGCGTTGACAGCACTAATTGGGTTCTTCTGAGAATCTCTCAAGATATTACAACATCTGTGTGTCGAACAAGGCTGGCAGTTCTCCACGGAGCCGAGGACCGTGTCCATTTGCTGGCACCGCAATACGGCAACCAGGGGCAGCGCAAGTGCAATTCCATCGCCTCTCTTTTCAAGAGTGTTCTCTGCTCAGTGATTGGCCACAGGTGGAGTCTCCACTTCCTCTTCCATCACCTGACTGCCGAAGCCGCTGTCCACTGTTGTTTCTGGGATGAGAGGTAACAAAGTCAGTCCTGTAGCATCCATGTCGCTCACTTAGAAATGCAGAAACCTAACCAAGAACTATTGGTGGCAAGACTGCCTTTAATTTCACTATGATAAACCAGGACATATCACACTCACAAACACCTGCACCCCAATGACTACAGATAGGCCTCAGAGCCCCAAATGGGAACTTATGTAAACAACCCACTAATTGGTTTTTGATTTAAGATGATCAAAGTATATGGAGAAATCATCCCAGGGATATTATAAGAGCATGCAAAATTAAACACCATCAGCATACTGAGGTCATCTTTGTTGCTAATATTAGGCAGCCCAGCTGCTTAGGCTATTTCCTGGCTTCTGTATGCTTGTGTATGGGACTGCGGCAGTCTAGCGGTTAAGGTCCTGGACTTTGGACCTTCTGGTCCAGGGTTCAAATCCCACCTCTGCCAAGCTACCACAGCTGGGTCCTTGAGCAAGACCCTTAACCAACCACTGCTTGGATTGTAAGACTGTATGAGTTGTAAGTCGCTCTGGATAAATGTATGCTTTATTTATCTTAATCAATAATAATAATAATAATAATAATAATTATTATTATTATTATTGTTATTACAGTTATTTTGGTCAATTAATGTCAAACATGTTTTTTTTTTTTGCTGTCTATTGATTCTGTCCTATATTTTGCAACATGGAGCGTTCCAGAAATACAGACTTTACAGTCAGTATAGTGTCACAGTGTTTGACATTTTGGCGGTGCTTCTCCTGAACCGAGATCCCGGAGTTGTGCCAACACTACATGCCATGCCAATTTGCTACCACAGCACATCATCATATTACAACCACAAAACAAGGAACAGAAATTCTGTCTCAACCACTTCCATGTTCCTCCAAGTCTATAGGACCACTTCTGTTATTTTTACCCATTTATTCGCAATCTCCACCATGTGTTGGAGGCACAAGCCAGTACCTAAGTAGTTCTCACTGAAGAGACCTCCAGAATCCATGAGTAGCTAAACCGTGGTGAAAACAAGCCCCATGCATATATACTCTCAATGCTCATTTTATTAGGTCGACCTGTTCAACCTTGCTAATGCAAATATCTAATGAGCCATGGCAGCCACTCTGTGTATTTAGGCATGCAGACAGGTTTAAGAGAGTCTGCTTCAGCTCAAACTGATCATCAGAATGGGGAAGAAATGTGATTTAAGTGACTTTGAACATGACATGGTGGTTGGTCCTAGATGGGCTGGTCTGAGTATTTCAAAAACTGCTGATCAACTGGGGTTTTCACACATCACCATGCCTAGGGTTTGCAGAGAATGGTTAAAAAAGAAAATATCCAGTAAGCAGCACAACTAAGACATCCAGAAGCCCACTAAGAGCAACTATACCTACAATTTGCATGGGCTCACCAAAACTGGACAACAGAATGGTAGGGTCAGAACTGTATGATTGTATATCTGTATAATGTAGAAATCCTGCCTTCTATGAACGGTTCAGTCTGGGGGTGGTGGTGTAATTATGTGGCGGATATTTTCTTGGCACACCTTTGATCCCTTGATCAGTTAAACACCACCTGAGATTTGTTACTGACCATGCCCATGCCATTATGACCACAATGTACCATGTTACGAAACTCAAATGAACTCAAACTGGTTTGTGTGAGTTCACTGTACGCAAACGGCCTCGACAGTCCCCAGATCTCAATCTGCTGATAAATATGTGGTATGTGATAAATTATGGTGGCCCAAAATCTCTATGAAATGTTTCCACCGCCTTGTTGAATCCATGTCATGAAGAAATGAGGCAGTTCTGAAGGCAATAGGGGGTCCAACCTGGTACTAGTAAGATGTACCTGATAAAGAGTGTAAGTACCGTAAAAACCACTAAATCAGTTTGTATAGTTCTCGGTCCTGTGTACTGTAGAGGTTCATACCTGTGCTCTGCTTGTCCTCTCTGAGCTGCTTGGATCTCAGGAGTTGGACTCCTTCACTCAGTCCAAGAGACTCTAGTGCGTCCACCAGACCATTTACTTGACCTCCACCTAACTGCAATCACATACAAATGGAGAGAGAGTTGAGCAATTCAAAACACTTGCTTATTAACACTATTACAAATTATTAACACTAAGCTTGTTTTATAATAAAGCGTTGAAAACCCTCATGTAATTTAGTGAGTATTGAACTAAAAGTGAAACGGAAAAGAAAAACACTTACTCTATTAGTAAACTCAGGGTTCTAGCTGCTAATACCAAATGCTCAGCCTGCAAGCCAAGGGGATTCAGTTCCAGTTTTCCTTTCGGTTTATTGTCATTACTAACCATTTTAGGCCCCATGGGGAATTATTTGCACTAAGAATACAACACTGTAGATGTAACAATATGAAAAAAACACAGCAGAGATCTGCACTGAGTTGGGGCTATTGTGAGTCTGAATCACTGTGTAGTAATTTGTGAATCGTGAATCGAGTTTTGGCTGAAATGAGTCATGCTGCTCGACTCGTGCAAGTTTAAACAAGTTCACCAAATACAGGCGTGTGCCTTGTTGTAACGTATTGGACGGTTTTGGTACTCGGATGTCTTGAAGAGGCACTTCGCAAAATCATTTCCAGTTTTTTATTTTACATGTGGCCACCATACACATCAATCAACATCTCAAGTGGTTTGAGAAATCAATGCTTCTTGTGTAGTTTTATCCACGTTTTAATGTGACTTGTTCTTATGCAGATACAATACTGGCACTCAGGATGCATGAAATGACCTTGTGTATTTACCCTCCTCAACACTGAAATTCCACACCAAGAAGGAAGGTTACATAGAAGGTTAAATAGCAAATAATCAGATTTTCAAGCACCCATCTTTAATCTGTGCCATGTCAGAGAGACAGAAATGTCAGTTTAAAAGCATCGTTTTTAGCCAAATGAATGAAGTAATGCTGGATGATTGCGCGAAGCCTCAGTTAAATCGAGATGTTCTGAATACTTTTTTTCAATGTTTTTATCATTTGCATATCATTAAAATGTCTACCGATCATGTGATTTCCATAATTCCATCACTTTTTCTTAATTTTGTTGCAATGTTACTTGAGGAGTGTATACTATCTGGGACTTTATGTACCATCAGATTATATACACATTGCATGTGAGCTGTTCATTGAGGAAATTTAATTTTACTCACACACTATCTCAGACTGGAAGCGCTGTGGCTAAAATTGAAAGGGGAACTGTTCAATATGTTGAGTACTGCTTTTAATATTAAGAAACACTTTTGTTAAATCCGTTTAATCAAATCAAAGCATGTGTTACATGAGAAAGCTTTACACAAACTTCTGGTCGCATTCAGAAACAGTTCACATACTTGGATGACTTAAACAGTCATGTAAGTGAAAATGTTCAGCATGGAGTTGAGAAGAAGGTTAACAGAACTTTTAAATATTTACAGTCTATTAGTACCATCACCATCGTACTGAATTACAGCTTGGTATGATAACTGCACTGTGGTAGAAAGAAAACTTGCAGAGGGTCCCTAACACCACACAACATATCACTAGCAGGCCCCTATCCTCCTAAAAAGACATCGCCAGCACACTGTGTCTTAGAAGAACGAGGGCAATCACTGCTGACCCATGACGCCTGGGACAACACCTACTCACCCTCATGCCCTCTGGCAGGAGGTAAAAGTGCCTCAAAAGCAGGTCTAGCAGACAAAAAACAGTGTCTTTCTCTGGGTCATATGGTCTCTGAACTCAGGTGTAATGATGTAAATTTACATTAATATCCTAATCATTTTATTAATTTATTAATCTATGAATATGTTCATATTTTACTATTTCACTGTTTCTTTTTCTTTATTATGCACTGGCTGGAGAAGCACTGCAATTTCATTGTATAACTAAGGTGCAAGGAGAATAAAGATTCTAATTGAAACTTTTTTAGTTAATAAAAGACTGACGATTGTAATCTGGTTCTCTTACCTGATAGTTTTCTAGAAGATTCTGGCAGGGTGACGAACTTTCTTGGTACAGGTCTGCCAGTGTGAGCATGCCCAATTTCTCTGCCAGCTCTCTGCAGGGTACTTGGCTTTGGTTGAGGATTTCACAGAGCTTAATGACCGTTTCACTGTCCAGAGACTGGCCCTCTGCACATACAACCTCGTATCAATACAGCCGATCACAGAATGATGTTTCTCGTGGTAATATTACCCAGACACTACTGGAAACATGCTCACCATCTTCAGGGCTTTTTTTCGTCTTCTTGGATAAATGGTGACTAGGCTTCGAACTTGTCCTTTCATCCAATAGATCTTTAACCTGTAATAAGACATGCACAAGCGTTACGTGTCTCAATTCCTACGCAATCCCACTGTAAAAACATACTTTATACTGTGACATCACACCTTCTGGCAGTTGGCCAGGTCAAATGCAGTGTGACCTGCTGCTGTTCTCTTTCGTGGGTTGACTCTGCTTCTCTCAGCAGATAATGACAGTTCTTGGATGTTCTCAGTGACATCTGTATCATCTGTAAATTCAGGCTGATCTTCGTCATCAGACGAAGAGGACGAGGAGCAGAAGAGTGGTTCATCGTTTTCCAGCTGTTTATCGGCACCTGCGGAGAGGAAAATTGACACACATCCTCAATGAGGAATATTGCTAACGTCCTCAAAGATATGCTGGGACTTAAGAGGTGAGCATGGCATGTTCATACCTGCTGCTATCAGCACTGAACAGAGAGGTGGAGATCCCAGACTGGCAGCCAAGTGAAGTGGACTGTTTCCTCCAAATGTACATGCATTAACATCAGCCTTCAGCTGCAAGAGAAACCCAATCAGAAACTAATGAGTACAGAGAGCTGAGAGATGAATTTCTGAATGCTGACCCAATTCACAATTCGTGTCTTTTTAATTCAATTCAATTCAATTTTATTTCTATAGCGCTTTTTACAATGTAACATTGTCTCAAAGCAGTTTTACAGTAATGCATTATCTAAAAGGCCAATCCCAAGCTGTGCAAGCCTAGGGCGACAGCGGAAAGGAAAAACTCCCTATGGTAGGAAGAAACCTTGGGAGGAACCAAGACTCAACAGGGGACCCATCCTCCATGGGCGGCCTAGATGCTAATTAAATGAATACTAAATGTATATTAAATCATAGCAAAATTAGTTAAAAATGAATAACAAATTATTAATACAATTTAAATTAGTAATAGAAAAAGTATAAAATAATCTAAATTATAAAACCAAATTGATTTCTGCATCCCAGTCTCCCCTACTATAGCCCTGCTTGGTGAGCTTTCCTCTCTATCAATATCCAAATTTCTGCAAACATTCATCCTCATTTCTACAACAATAGCAAAAAAATAATAATTTTACTAAATTGGAAAGACCGAACAAAATGATCAATAAAGCACTTGGATAATTTACTGTTGGAGCATTCAAATTTGGAAAGATTGACATTTGCCATCAAAGATAATATCAATCACTACAACAACATCTGAACCCCATTTTTAAAATTCAGTCAGAGCTGATGCCTTCACCAGTCTTTTCTGATTAATGATTCACGCCTTCTTCCTTCAATATATCTGCTCATTTACTCAATATTATAATAACACCGTCTGTCTGTTGTCTTGTCTTGTATGTTGCTAATCTGTCTGGTTTGTAATTGCCTCTTTCTCTCCACACTATTAAATAATAAGAAAAAAGAAGTTGTCAAGCATGTCTCCAGACCTAAACCACTGAGCATCAAACCGAAGGTGGAGGAGCGTCAGGTCTCTAACATCCACCAGCTCTGTGATGTCACCACGGAGGAGGTGAAGGGGATTCCAGTTGTATCTGTTTGTATATTCTGTATTGTATCCGATGTTTTCAATGATAGAGCATGTATGTATTTAGCTATAGCTAAAGTGCACCGACCGTTACCCGCTGAATTCTTATGAATGGAAGATTTTCATTTGTTCTCGCGAGCACCTCGCCTCACGCGCGGACTATAAACGGCAAGCGTGTCGGTTAATCAGTTAGTTGGGATCGTTTGACTGTAGAACAGGAATATACGCCGAAATGTTTGCTAAAGAAAATACTTTGAACGGATCCCGACTTAGTTCTCGGTCTCCCCGGGGCACGACTGTAAAGTTATCCAAGACTTCAAGGCAGAAATGTAGGACGTTTATGGTTAGGAAGAGGTTCACGTCATTGCCTATTATGAAGAGCCCAGAAATGACCATTACTAGCTCGGCAATACGAGAACAGACTCATGGGCCGAGGTTTATTCCTCCAGTAGACATGAAGTCAAAAACGAGTCGGAGATCTTTATTTGAATCGACGCTTCGAGCGATACAGTTGAACCACCGAGAGATTACCGTCTCACAACAAGGTAACTCCAGTTATTTGCCCTGGGCTATTCTCGTTTGTGTCACTGGAAATATAGTATGAGACACCGTTTGTACTGGTAAGATATTTAACATGCATTGTTTTAAAAACAATATATTATTGTCTGACAAAGGTCAGCTGAGGCTACAGTAGCTAGCTAGTGGGATCCAGTCTCTTTTAAAAAGCCAAACTAGCGTACTTGTGCTCGTGCTATTTTCATGGCTGTTTGTAGTTTTGTTTGTATGAATCTCTTCGAAGATATGCTATGTTTTGAATGTACTGGTGAATAAGCAAGTCCATATGTGGTCGGTGTTGAATATTGGTCTACATTATTTTTTTTTATTTGTTTTTGCGTTGGTCATCTATGGTTCAGCTGGTAAACTCCAGTGTTTTTGCTGGTAAAGTGGGTTGAGCAGTTGACCGGGAGCCAAAGCGCAACACCGTCTGGTTTTTGCTGATTTTAGCAGAGAATTTTACCTGCCTGTTGGTATTTGATTTAGCTAGAATCACCAGCCGTTTATAGACAGATAAACAAGTATTGCTCCCTGGACCAAAAAATAGTTCCACAAGCACGAATAACAACTTCGATTCGATTTGGCGTGGACTGGACAAGGTTCTGGATATAAGCGACATTACTGTTCAGCCACTCTTACATCAAATAATTGCGCAGTTTCACGAGGTTTCGTAGATGCCTTCCCTGGCATCTGACTTGTTGTCAGTAGGATTCACATCATCTCACATTTTATGGACCGGTCCAAATGTGTCCCTTCGCTTGAATGTTCATCATGTCAGTCAGTCACCAGTCATGATCAGTCCAGTTTTTGTGTCATTTTGCCCGCTATAACCAGTGACATGGCAACTTTTTGTGTGGAAGTGAGGAATGTGTGTGCCACTCTACTCCATATGTTCATGGTATGCAGTTTCCTGTGAAGTGTTCGTCCAGAAATTTGTTGTGAAGGACGTTGACTTCTAGAAGCAATTTATGCCTGGAAGATTCACAAGCCTTGAAGTACATCGGTAGTCCCTGTCTGTCAGTTTAATCTTTTGGCCACATTCTGATGAGAATTTTCTCTAGACTGGAAATTTTTGCCACCGTTGGTAAACCAGTTTGACACACCTGATACACCAGCAAATGCCAACAGCAGGAATGCAAATTGACTAACAGTTTGTCTGGGAAGCTTGTATCCTTTATGTTGTGTATACATTTAGAATTAATTTATATTACTTTTTTTATTTTAGATAGCCTCTGTTTTGACAGTGTTCACACAAAAGCCGCTAAATCTGTCTTGAAGATCCAGAATGAACCATCAGCTAATGCCTCAGATGTTTTCAGTTTTACACCATTGGATGGAAAACAGCAAGGGAAGGTAGGTTTTGAGATTCAGTATCGAACAAACCGAATACAGTTAATATTAGAATGTACTGATTTTTGTTTTTCTAGCAGTGTTATGTGAAACAGACTGTGCTGAAGACAATTTCAAGGATGCTGCAGGAGAACAATGCTCTCAGAAAGCGGGGGCTTGGCACATCACAGGTAACGTCACAATAGGGAATTCAAAATACATAGTCACATATAGCACAATCTCTAATTAAAACAAGTCAATAATAAATATTACACTATATTAAACGCACACATATGGGCTGGGTTTATGTGAATATTGCTCTCTTTCTCCTTGGACAAATTGAAGAAGTGATTTTTGGTATAACTTTAGCTGTGTTACCACAAAAAACAAATCTAAGTGCAATATATGTGACATTAAATTACCTGGAGAAATTAAACTTCCAAATATTAATTGGGATGATCTAGCACTCCCAGGTATGTCTGGTTTTTGACTCGATCAGGTTTGCTTTTAAACAAATGCTTGACAAAGCAATTAACTCTGTGGCCATAATAGATGAACCATGTTATCAGCCAGAAATGCTGAAGACATGCAGATTTAACTGCAGAGCTATATGTAATTAAAACGAACTAGACTAAATGTTTGAAAGAAAAGAGTATTAAAAAAATGTAGAATTTTACCCAATTCAATAAATTAATTTAATTTGCCTTCTTTTGTGGTGTGGAGAATGAGTAAGATTATGCTGCTTATGTTGTCTTATATGTAAAAATGCTAAACAAGTATGGGCTGTTCGTTGGGTCCATTCATCTACTGTCATTTCACTTCTGAATTCCTTTAGGACAGAAAATATTAATATTTTGGGTAATTAATTATTCTGTAGCTGAAACAATTTTGTCCTAAAATATGTCCACATTTGACTTGATATTTGCGCTACTGTAGATAAAACAGGCTTTTCTTCCTGTAAGCAGCAGTTCCAGGAGACCTAGGTTCAAGCATGAGGGCTTGTAACATGAAGGTTAGGTGGTGTGATTACAGAACACTTCTATGGACAGACCATGTCCAGGAACGATTCCCACCTTGTCTACTGTGCTACTGTTTAGACATCGGCTTTCCCCCTGTCATGGCATGCAAGTGAGTGAGTTTTACAATATACTGAAAGACCTGTGTAGATGTCTTCAGGGACAGAGTCTGTCATGAAAAAGTCAGCTTGTTCTCATATGGAACTTCAGAACGCATTTACTGAGAAAGAAAACTCACAATCACAAGCATTTTCAAGTATCCCATCTATCTGCTTTATCAGATTTTTCTTACAGCAAATAAAGCTTCATAAAGACGATGTAAGCACTGGGTTTAGACCAAGGAATGAAATGTTGTTGGCCGTTTGCTGTATAAAGCTCTGCTTGAGGAGGAAAATTGAAATGTAGTCGAATGTCTTACATTTTTGAAAATAAAATGTTTACAAAGGTTGCGTATGTTGGGGTTTGAATGCAAATGCCATGGTTATCATCTTTTACATGTACAGAAGAACTGTCAAGAAGAACCACGCTTTTGTTGTCCTGTTAGGATATGACACTAGGTGGTGCTATATTCAAAGCACTAAATTGTTTGCGTGTGCCCTTTATGTTTAAATAACTCCAAATAACTTAAACGTAAAAACATTTTAGATTACATTTTTGGGTGGAATAATTTACCCTAAATTGGGGATTTGGGAAATTCATGATGATTATTAAGGGCCAAACTTGTTAAGATTTGACTTGCGGTGGGTAATATGTGCTTATTTTCTGATAATAATTATTAATAAGTATTATTATATATTTGTTCATTTTTAAATGTGTTAGGAATGATCACAGACATTTTACAAGCATTACGTTATTTTGTTGCTTCCTTAGAGCTGTAATGAATGGGCATCGTTACATTTGCTGTTTAAAGGAGAAATGTTGCAAAACTGCATAATTTAACTACATTGTGTGAGATTCTGTTTGAACAGTTTGTAACTTTAGTCAGCTGCTGACTTAATTGTTTGCTTATATGGCGCAAAGTTCACTTGGAATTAAAAGCATGCATTAAGTACTTCCTTGGGAGAAGCACCGTTATTTCTTGGATTTGTATTTACAACTGCAGAAAGTTGTTTTCATTTATGAATTCCATTAAAATTACATTAAATGTGGATTTAAAAAATCCTACTGTCATATGTTGAGTATTTTTGGCTAAAATGACCTAAAGACACTAGCACCCTCTGCACCACACAGAGGAAAGGTACAAGTGAGGAAGTAATACATGGGCAGCACGGTGGCACTAGGTTTAGAGCTGCAGCATTTCAAGTTTGATCCTACCCTGTGTCTGTGTGAACTTTACATGTTCTTGTTCTATGTGATTTTAATTTATTATGATTATTTTGACTTTTGCTAGTAGGCAGGCTGATCCTACACTTGTGAAAAAAGTGTTTAATTCGATTTTTAAACAATCCAAGTGTAACAATTTTTGACAATCCAAACCATCTCGTCTTAGGCATTTATGGCCAAAGCGCTATACAAGACTTCCAAGTTCTCAATAAACAGAGGCAAGCCATTTCTGTGTGGAGTTTGTTTTTTAAAAGGTTCTGGGTGGAAAGTTGATGAACTGGCTTTCTGGGCAGGTAGAAACCTGTGAAAGAGAAGTTTAGTCCAATTAATTTTTCTGCCACTGTTAGTCTATAGAGAGTTCTTGCCTCTGCGCTTCATATAATGATTCTGTTAATAATATGTGTAAAATGGTATAATTATTTAGATTACCAGTGGGTTTAGAAGAATGTAAAAGAGTTCTCCTTATTTTTTGTCTGTATAGTGCAGAGGTCCAGAACAAGAGTGAAACTACAGTGGGCATAAATCATTTTCCACTAAATGTGTATTGAAATGGGGCAGCACGGTGGCTTGATGGGTAGCACCTCCGCCTCGCAGCAAGAAGGTCCTGGGTTCACTCCCTGAGTGGAGTGGCTTGGGTCCTTTCTCCACAGTCCAAAGACATGTTAAGTTAATTTGTGACTCTAAACTGGCCCTTAGTGTGTGACTGTGTGACTACAAGGAATTGGAGGCCCATTTAGGGTTGTTCTTGCCCTTGCGCCCAGAGCTGCCAGGTGGGCACTGGCTGGCCCGCGACCCTGTGTGGATTAAGCGGAAGATAATGGATGGATGGATCTATTGAAATGTTAATTATCCAGGTGTCAAATTCGCAATCAAAGCATCAGAGAGCTGTAGACCTCAATATGATTCAAGGCCTCATTTGTTGTGTTAGTGTGTAAATATAAACAATGGAACACATTTTAAATAAGGCCTTTAAATATACTAATACACTACTAGTACTTTTAAATATACTAATATATATTTAAAAATACCAATAATATTTAGTCCCCTGCAAACAGAAGTAATTACTTGAAATTGTAAATGAAATATAGCTATAGCTAATGCAGCTTCACCATGTATGAAATAACTCTGATGTTTCTTTTTTCTGTAGATTAACATCAAATGGTGACTTTATTTTTATTATAAAAATTTAAACAAAAACTATTTGAAGTACTTTGCAATTGAAAAAGTTTTTAATAATGCTACTGCAAACATAGACAACAAGCTCACTGAGCATAAGAAGCAAAAAGGGTATCAACGAGGCTAAAGACTGTGGCATACAGGAGCATGATGTGCTGTTGTGTATTTGCTGTTGCATGTTTTTGCGCATCCCCATGTATCATGTCATGATGCATCATTACACCACATCGTTGTACATATTTGTTTGCTCTACATGCAGTCTGATCTGCAGTCTTAGGCTTGATTGTATGTCCCTTCCGTGTTGTCTGTTTGTATGTCTTTTTCTTAACTGAATAAGTTGTACAAAGCTTGTAAAAGAAAGTAAATAATACGTTGGGTACACATTTTTGATCTCGCCACACACATTAAGTCTAGAACCTGAAACAGACTAACAATCTAATGATCTGTTTGATGATTGGGATGTTTTTACCACTACAACATGTTTCCATTTGGCATTTCCAAGTGTATACAGGATGAAGTTTTTCAATGTAGATGTACTTGGAAAAATAAAGTGTGGTTTTAAAGGCTTTTGAAAGGCTTAATGGCCAGGATGGTGTAAAAGTACGGAAATTTTCCCTTTGTAATTAATTGACTCCACTTGTTGAAATATAATTTTCTCATTAGAGTTCACACATGAGGTTGCTAGGCATGCCTACATGTCAAAAATTGTTGTATCAGGGAATATCTGTGAGCACTGGAAAAATCCCATTTAGGCGATTTATAAGCTAGATTCAGTGTTTGCTTCTTGGTCTGGACTTTGCAGCTTCTAGTGGATCGATGTGGGTTTTATTTTTTCAGGTACTCTGGTTTCCTTCCACATTCCAAAAACAGGTTTAAGTGCAGTGGTCTCTCTACTGGGCTTACTGTGAGTGCCCAGCCAGCGTATTCAGTACTGGATGGCTACAGCAGAAATGGCATCTGAGTAAAACCTGAGCCAAATCTTCTATACAGATCAGATCTGCTGTGGCGACCCCTAAAGGGAGCATTGAAAGAAGTAGGATGTCACCAATAAACCATGGTGGGGTGGATGGTTAGACAAATTAACAAAAATCTGTCAACCAGTAGTTTGAACCACATTTTTTCACATTATGCCCTTAATGATAAATGAAATGTAGTCACACACATGTAATTATTGAGCACACTGGTGGCTCAGCTCATTAAGTAACATTTCTTATGATGGATTATACATCCTTTAATGCTGGTTCATTGCTGAGTTTTGTTGTTTGTCAGGGAGCACCACCCCGGAGCAGGTAAACATAGATCTAAGTGGGCAATTTAAAAGTGATAATCACAAGTTAATTTAAAATCACTCTGTAATTTACGTTTATTACAGTTTTTACTAGGTCTACAGCTTTTGTTTTCTCTACATCTTTGTTTTGTCTACTGAGTGTTTTCACTGTGGAGCTACAAAGCTCAGAAAACGATCTTCTGGAATGCAGAATAGCACAGGAGTAGTGACAGCATTTCAAAATGTCCCCGAAAACCTTCTTCCTATTATCTGAGCATACATGTGTATTTCATATATTTGCGTACAGCTCTATAGGTCATTGTTAGGCTATATAGGCTTTTGTTAATGTCCTCGCTGTGTTTATTAAATGTTTAATAACATACCCATTGAACTAATAGTGGATGTCTACACAGGCTTAGAACATTACCCATTATGTTGTTCATGAAATTGTGTGTGGATTTCTGAACAAAAGCATCAAATAAAATGGCTGTTATCACGAAAACAACCCAAGGACGGTTCATGTGGAGAGGTATTAATCAAGTTGTCAAACTAAGACTTCATTATAGAGCAATAATTCTAGTGTCGGATTATGATTAACAGTGATTATGGTTTTTGTGGCTCCTTTTCTAGGCGCCAGTACTGATTAGATGGTGTTTTTTTTGGTGGTGTGGGGGGGGGGGGGGGGGGGGGGGGGGGGGGGGGGGGGGGGGGGGGGGGGGGGGGGGGGGGGGG
>JAUZST010000968.1:33290-52733 GCA_034779995.1 Parotocinclus haroldoi | reverse complement strand
TTTTATGTGTTTTTTTTTTTTTTTTGCCCCCCCCCCCCCCCCCCCCCAATGATCTTTAAGTCAGCTCTACTAGTATTGGCACAAAAAGTCTTTGTAGTTGATTAGCTTAATCTCACATTAAAAATGACAGAAATCTAACCTTTAGGTGAACTGCTGTTCTTGGAAGTATGTGATGTATAAAAGCACGTCACAGTTGTTGGCATTCGTACTTTTTTGTGGCTTGTGTAACTTTTTACCCACTTAACACTTCTTCTATAATACTTGACAAGATTGGAGAATATAGGGCATGGAATTTGATCAACTTTTCAATACAAATCTCTGCAGATCCCCCAGGCTCCTAGATCTCTGTTGTGGTTTCTTCTCTGAAGCTTTGTACAAGAGCTTTCATTGGGGTTTACAGCATGAGATTGCTCAAAGATGGGGGATGTTAAAAGCTTAATTCTTTATGGATTTATCTTTCGTTTTAATCTGGGGCATTGTGCTTATGAAATATCCAACTGCTCAAGTTTCATTTACCCAAAGAATCCAGTTCCAGTAAAAGCTCTTTGCTGGAGATCCTGGAGGGCGTTAACCACTGGTGTAAAGACCCTTTCTTCTGGCAATCATTCCAAATATTTTGTTGGCCTCTCATTGTACATCAGGTACTTGGTGTTTCAAAAGTGCTACTGCCTTTTGCAAATGCTAGTTGCAAAGGAAATTATTTCCTCTATAACCTGCTCATTTTTGTGCACAAGAGCAAATACTCATGCATTCTCTCTTAGGCAGGTTAATTACAGGTACATTTTAGTACACTCCTGTTTGAGAGTGACCGAAGATCCCAAATCCTTGAGTGAATGTACTCTGGTTACATTTTGTTCAGTTATATTTATTATAGCTACAATTAGAAAACCAGTAATTAAACCCATGTATGCAGAAGAAAATTAATTGTAAAGTGAAAACAAATTAATTGAAGTTAAATTGATAACGGCAGAAACATGATGAACTTTTTTATTGTACCTCATGTGTTTAATTAGACAAGTACAGAAAATCATTTTGATAGAAGTATGTGCTGTTGCTTGACGAACAAGTTATTTTCTTTAGATAAGTGTAAAAAGTAAGTAGTAGTACCCCATTCTGGATGGCGATGTCCAAATGTATAACATTTCTGGTGTTTGGATGTCTTCCCCGTGTCAAATGGGGGCAAATAGAGTGGACTTAATATGTACATTTTAAATACATTTTCCCTGATATTAGCACAAAACTTTGTAGATGGGAAGTTGAATTTGTAAATCATGGCAAATCAGTATGTTCCGAGTCAAAAGGTATTGTTCTTCTTTCTTTCTAGACTGAGAGACTGAAGCCCTCTAGTGGATAAATGATGAATTGTTATTCACTTCACATGCCTGAGCTGTAGACATGCCAGTTTGAACTGGAATATATGACTGATCACTGGCCCAACTTGACAAGCATTTGCACCCCACAGATGAAAATCTCTGACCTTAGGAATAATAAGGTTATATTTTGGTTGAAACGGAGTTCAGAGATTAAACATCGTTTCAACGTGCTTAATTCTCTGATGATTTTTTTCATCTGGTTTTTGTTTTGGATTATCATGGATAATGGGTTTAAACAGTAAGCCTTACATCACCTTAGAATTTTTGCCAGCTGTGCTCATAACCTTGCCCTTCAGCCCATAGTAGCATGTAATACAAATACTTGCTTTCTTTGGTCCCCACAGGTAACACCAGCACACATCTGAGTGTATTATCCAGCTTTAAAGAGCTTCTGTGTTTTCCCCCATAGTCAATTACTAGTGGCAATAGAGTGTTGGAAGTCATTTTAAGTAAATCACAGTACTTTTTTTTCTAAGGCTTCATTACCTCTTATCTCAGAGAGTTTAGTGCATGCAAGTTAAAATGTGCTCACCAGCAAAGGTTTGGTATCTGTATGTAGGGGATAATTTTATTAATGCTGAGTCAAAGCTACATCACAGCTTCGACATCAATGTTGCAAGGGAATCCAGAGCCTATCCCCAAATTTAGTTTCAGTGCCCTGGATGGGACCCGAGTCCATCTCAGAACCAATGCAGGGATTGCTGTTACAGAGTCAGATGATACCCACCTCCCTTAGACACTACCAATCATGCATGTGTGATGCCCAGCCGGATATCCGGGGTACCCTGCTCTTCATGCTGGTGTACAAGGGAATTGTCACTGTGCCACACAAGTGCCAACCCTTGTACTCTGTATGTACTCTCATACACTTGCAACTCCTTGGTATATATTTTTCTCGAACTGAGTGCACAGTGACGATAAATTGACATGATTTAAATAGTTTGCTAAGACTAAAGTTAATGCTGAGTTAAAACCGTGCTGTCTAAAATGACTGAATAGTCAGTCTAGGCTAGGCCAGGACTTCACTATAAAGAGAAGGAGCAGTGCTGAGTAGTATTGTGACCACGCCACATTATTATGGCCATGTACACTTGGTTGAGACACCAGTAACTAATTACACTGTAATTATTTTCTCTACTGGGCTTATTTAATGTCATATGTTGAAACGGGCAAAGCAAATAGAGCCACACCTTGCCTTTAATTGCAGTAATATGCCACCTCTGCTTAATATAATCTCCATAATGGTGGGTAGAGAAACAGGAAAAACACAAACGGCAATTATCCTTCTGAGGATAAGGGAGTCAAATTGGGCCACACTGAGTCAGTGTACACTGTGTCTAACCATAAGCTCCCACAGGTTTGCAGCTAACATCTATATTTTATATACATATTCATTTTTTTAGATTATTTCTTTCGAGACGGTAGAAATTATAATAGTATGTTTTTCCCCAAGGTCCATGTGGTTTCAGCTCTCACAATGGGTTTATTATATTTATATTACTTCTTTACATTCCAGACCTCCAGGGGCTGTATTATAAGACTAGTGGAGCTATTTTCTTGTGCACCTCTTTTGTCAGGTTTTAATAAGTAACCACTTCACTTTCGCACTGTGACCTATACAGGCCTTCGTGAGAAGTCACGTCACCCATCTCCTCACTGTTCTTCCTTACCCGAGGGAATGTGTTTGTTTACTTTTATTTTTTCCTGTTGCATTTTAGATATTAATTGCCAATGAAGGGTGCTTCGTTGTTCTCAATAGCATGCTGAATTTTACATGGCATAAGCCAGTATATGGAATCAGTATTGTACATTTACATTTCCAGCATTTAGCAGACGCTTCCAGAGCGACTTACAATTAATACAGTCTTACATCTTTAAGCAATTGTGGGTTAAGGGTCTTGCACAAGGACCCAACTGTGGCAGCTTGGCAGAGGTGGGATTTGAACCCTGGACCTTCTGGTCCAGAGTCCAGTACCTTAACCGCTAGGCTACCACAGGCCTTGTATAATGGGATGCCTAAGAGTGAACTTTACGTTGTTAATTAACCCACTTGTATTTGTGTAGTAATATTTGAGAAAACTTAAGGCTAGAATTATACATCGCTGGTCCTAGTATTTTCTATAGGTTAATCGTTGGGGGAATCCAATCAAAGGTTATGTGAAAGTGACTGTAAAATACTCAATAAATTAAACAATACCTGTGGATATAACTGTACAGCTGTTTTTTCAGTCGTGTGGATACATTCTGACACACATTTCTTCTTTGGCATAAATCAAAGTATGGCAGTAAAATTGATGAGTTTGAGGCAGCGTGAGCAGTCGAGTGCATGTTTCTACCTATAAATGGATAACCTATAAACCCTTAATTAACTCCTGTTAAATGTTCACACATTGCTTGAAGGTTCCTGTCTGAATCGGTTATTTTATACAGTAAGAGGCCAGTGGAGTGATATATCAGTGCACACAATTATGCAGTTGTGATGCACTCTTCTGCTCTGTATCTATCAGGTTATGGCAGAGTGTCCGTAGTACTAATACTCAATCTTACATAAATTATGCTGGTAGCTATCTACAATTAGAATCAAAATGTCCCTAGAAGCAGTGGTAGCTGTCCATTTATCATAGTTTCCCTTGAATCATTTACTGTGCTCTGTCTCCAGAAGTGGCAGCTGTCCTGTAGTGTTTAAGGGTCTGCAATTTTAAGCAGAAGTGTATGAGTGAGAGTGTATGACTCTTAAAAGAAGCCACCTCTTAAATTCTGTGAACAGTGTGAAAGTGGCAAATGAGACATGTCAAGATGTATAACGCTGCACATTTATATACTTTTTAAGCTTTTTTTGCTCACGAAACTCGTAATAAGATTTATTGTTTGCATTAGCAGTAAAGCAGCGTGTCCGGTTTTAGTCTGGTAGGTTTATAGGTGATATTCTGGCACCTATCTCGGAAGAATAATGGGTTCAGGTGTAAGTGTGCCCTGGATGGGTTAGCAGTGCATCACAGGACTGGAGAGGACTGCATAGTTACCTCACAACACCTGCATCCCCTGGGCTCTGCCTGCTGGGAACAGTGATTTTTTCTTTTTTTTTTTTTTTTTTTTTACCTGGCATTCCAATAGTCGCCTCTAAAAAGGCCTATAATAGACATATGTCCAGTTCTTGAAATGTGATTTCCTGTGTGCTATGAATTCTTTTTTTATTGCCCACAGGTCCAGATTTTGCTTCTTATAAGTTACTAAACTGACTTTTGTACAAGTTTCCTAAATGTCAACAAAACCAAAACCGGTTGTGACAACTGTTTGTTTTTGCTGGTGGTATTTGTACATTTGGCATACACTACAATGACTTTTGAGACATTTTCTCTTGAAAAGTTAAATGGTTTTGTTCTTTGGAACCCTTCGTTCATTTTTGGTGGGCAGTAAGTCCTTGTGGACAGGACTTTCTCCGTGCACCCGCAGGAACAAGGTTTGGTATCAGTTGTGTTAAAACTAGTGAATATTTGACAAATGTATGTAGCTCTATAGAGGCTTTAGCTGGAGCCACGTATGTATTGTCTCGTTTGCCATCACCTTGGTACTTCTCAGTTCTTAATGACTCACTTCTTAATTCCTGTACTGCACCAAGCACCAAAAACATGACTTGCTTTTAGTTTTTCTGTGGGCCACACACCGCTGAGCTTAGTGGTTTCTCTGATTTAACATAAATGATTTAACTCATTACCAAGCCTCTAATTACTTGAATTGGTGTGTTAGAGACTAAACAGTAAACTCTCTGCTGTGCCTTACATTTTGAAACCTGTGATGTATTCAGCCATAATACAGACCTTGCACTCATGTATGTGCTCATCAGGTCCCTAGGGCCACCATGTAGGATGAAAAAGAAGCCGCAGCTTGGATAAAGGCCATTTATTGTCACAACTCATATAGTCACGGGGTGACATCCTAGGACAAAGATCTCTCAAAGGCAAATTTGTTCGTATTTCCACAGCTCCTTTTTTTGTATAAAAGGTACACATGCTTAGCATATATAAGTAAATTAAACCCCCTTTCTGAATTTGTAAACATTTTCATAAGATTGGTTTGAACAAGTTGGGGCTGGATTTTGTGGCGCGCCCATGTTTCGAGGACATGCTCAATCCTTTTACAGGCTGTGTAACTTCCCCGTTTTAGGCACATGTTATAGGTATTGTGGGCTTCCTTCTCTCTTGAGCGCAATTGTCATTTTTCCAAATGAGAAATAACATGACCAGGGCTGATTTGCTATTTTACAAGCATCTTTGGACCCTTTTCTCTCAACTTTTGACCTTTTGTCAGCATCGTCATTAATCAATGACTGCTGGCCTGTAAATTCGTAGGGTGACATCTACTGTAAGTGGTAATTAGCCTGTCTTACAGCTCATTCTGAGAAATGGCTCCCTGTTTAACCCGAGAGCACAGGTGTAATTACGCATTGCCCTGAGGAAAATGAAGTGAGCAGTGCAGAAGGCAGGAGAGAGCTTTGGCGCCATGTGTTACACAAGTGCTGATGAGAGTGCGATAAGATTCAGGCAGCGAGAGGCAGCCCGTCCAGCTGTGTGAGGATCATTAGGTACATGACAGCACAGTCTTGAGTATTTAAATTTTAGCCAGCTGGGTTTTTCCATGAATTGCCAGTAGCATTTAAACTGACTTCTTTTTTGTTGTTGTTGTGCTTTTTTTCCCCATTTCTGTGGTCATAACTATCCCAAAGCATGGTGTGTAAGTATCTCTAATATACAATCCAGTCCTGATGCAGCTGGCTCCTTGTGCTTAAACTGTGTTTAATACTCTGATTACATTTCACTGTAGCCCGAAGGACAGAAATTGGCAGTTTTAGGGCCAGGACAGTGCTTCAGTGTGCTTTTTTTACTTGACATTATAAGTGAGAAGTCATTTTGAATATATGATGATTGTGTTGTGCGTGTACTTGGCTTGAACTTCTTGATGTCAGGATGCATTGATTTAGAAAGGTATAGATAGCCTGATGTTATTGTACAAAAGGAAACCAGACATGTTACACACTCTTTCCACACTGATTTAGATTGGTAAGTGTGTGGAACTGATTTTTGTTTTCTTTCATCCATCAAGGCTGTTTAGATCACGTTCGTGGCTACGCACATTCCAAACAGATTTAAGATGGTGTTTAAACAATTCAGCACTTACAAACTACATCATGCAGGACTAATTCAAAAAAGGATAAGGGTTTATGGGCTTCCCAGAGGCCTTTTGACCAAAATATCTGATGCGGCGAATGTAATTCATGCCAGTGGTCGGCGTGTAAGTGAAATGAAAATATCGGAAAACAAAACATGTTTAAGTAAGCATGGATGGCCAAATGGTTTACACTGCACTCCATTACCCTACACATTCTCTAAACAGATGAATCGGTTTAATATACCTCATTTTCACGTCTTTGAACTGAAATAGGAGTTTGATTTTGTTTACCACTTAAGCCGTTGCTTTGGTTTAGTTCTCATTTGTACTGAACCCTCCCAAGACATTTATAGCGTGACACATAAGGATGAAAAATGAGCGATGTGTCGATTGCTGTTTCAGTGCAGAAGTGGAAGGAAGTTTAAATGAGTAAGTGAGGTGGGATTCCATACCATTACCATGCTGCAGTTCACTGAGCAAATATTTATGATTTGCGTATGTGCATTAACTCTCATTATCTAACGTTGTTTACATTGATCAGCCATAACTTTCAAACCATCAGCGTGATGTTGTGTAGGTCCAACAAATTCCACAGATGCTCGATAGTATTAAGATATGGGGGTTTTACAGACCAAGGCAGCACATTTTTCATGTTCTTCAAACTAGAGTTGCAATGAAACACCGTACATTATCCTGCTGAAAGAGGCCACTGCCATTAACGAATAACGTCGCCATGAAGGGATGTTCTTGGTTTGAAACCGTGTTTAGTTGGGTGGTAATTCCAGTTACATGCCAAGTCATTTTTCAGTGTTATTCCCCTTCGCTGGCAGTGGACTTAATGTTATGGCTGATCAGTGCATGTGGCTAAGTATACATTTTAGTAATTAGAGGCAGCACAGTGGGGTAGGAGGTTAGAGCTGTCTCTTCAGAAATCCCTAGTTCGATTCCTGGCATGGTGTCCACAGTGTGTTTAGTTTGCATGTTCTCTGTGCGTCCGCATAGGGTTTCTGTATGAACTCCAGGTTCTTCCCACATCACAAAAAGTGAGGTCTCTAGAGTCTCTGTGTGCAAATGCGTTTTACAGTTAATTTGCACCTTTTCTATGGTTGTTTCCTGCCTTGCTTCTAGTGTTGCTGAGTAGACCCCACCTACCACAATCCTAAATTGCATAAGTGGGTTTGATAATGGATAGATTTATACATTTTTATAAATAGGCATTTCTCAGCATGGAGCATGGTTTTGGCTCTTTGTCACCAACATTCACACTTTGCTATGCCAGCTTCTTATATTGTTTTATTAATTTTATACGTAATTTGTTAGTTTATTTTTTTGGCACCAGTATATCACGTTTGCCAGGAAGTCACTTTTCCCATGTGTATCAGGCACAGTGGGGTTCCTATATAAAAATAAATAAAGCTTTAGTCATGGAATATCTTTAGTCAGCTACCCATAAAACTCGTCTTCTGTGTTTTAAAAAGCACACCTTTGTTTGTGTAGCGTAGTCATGATACTTTTGATAGATCTTTATTTGAAACGCCTTCTCTTGCATATTATTTCAGTGTGTTCTTTGTTCTTTATACCTTGGCTTCGTGGTTAGTAACGCATGAGGTGTGTTAATATTGGAAGTAATTATCTGGAAGAACTAAACACAGAAGATTCTCCCTTTAGCCTCTAATGAGTGTTATGCTACTCGAGCTGCTCTCGTACCGTAATAGAATTTCCTCCTAATTATGTCTTCTCTTTCTTCCCATTAAGTGACCTAAATGACTCCAAATTAGCCACAGAGGAACAAGTTTGCTCTGATTTTTAACTCATGAGTGCTCCTTAATCACAGTGTCTGTGAAGGGGAGCCGTGAAAAAAAAAGATGAAAAGGCACTTCTTAATTGATTTACAGGCATTTACACCAACAAGTCAAGCTGTGAACACAGCGATTCATAAAGCTTAATGAACCCATAAGCCCAAGAGGCCTTCGCCAGGGCATTAAACCTGTCACAATTACAGAGCAGCGCTCCCCTCGAGGGCTGTAATAAGAGTGCAGGAGCCCAGACTCAGTGGAGGCACTTAACTATTACTTTTGACTTGTACCATTGCATTCCCAAAGTGAATCGAATAATTACTGCAGTTTGCGTTATAGAGGAAAAGCTTTTCTTGAAGTATGGTTTGTCACTGACACATTGTAAATCCTGTTATCTGACCCAGCTGTTGGTGGCCTGCAGGAAGAGATGTAATCTGTTAGATTTTCTTTCGCTGAAGACACTGTGATCCATAACGACTCCAGAAAATCAGTCTCATTTCAGCAGGATGAGCAACTTTGGTTTCAGTCTGTTTGTAGTAGTTTGCACTCAAGTAGCAAATACAGTATTGTGTAAGATTTAAAGGTCCAATGACAGCAGGGCAAAATTCATAGCTCTTAAAATGACAGTCTCAGACTAATCAGAGTGGGCGCCATACACCTCAGGAAGGTAGCAATTTAGTGTCATTACCGTTAAATCCCGGTTAAAAGAACCGGATTCCAAAGGCCTAATTACAAGGTGTTAATAATAACAATGTAATGACAGTTATTTTCAGGCTAGCCCAATCCCAACGGCTTTCACAGTCTGCTAAGAGAAGCGTGTGAGGGGAATTACCTTTATCAATCATCTTTTCTGCATCTGAATTAGCACTCGGACAGTGGTACAAGAGTTTAGAGAGAATCAGATGTCCCATTTGAGATCCCCCTTAGTGTTTCTCCACGGTCGAACGCTTCATATGAGTATATATGTAGACATTTACAGAAATTGATCATAATATTGTGAAAGCTGTGTATAACCACAGCTATGGATTATTGGTAGCTTTGCATGGTATTGGTGTTGCAAAACATTGAGAGAAGAGTTTGTATACTTGGAGCAACTGATGGATCGTTTAACTTTCGGTCATTATTTACTAGCAAAAATGACCACAAGGGCTTAATTTATGCCATAGTAGTTTACATACTGGTATCTCAAAAATAGACATCCTATTTTGCCGATTCATGCCAATTGGTTTTTACGTTCCTACCGATTCCTATTATGAAGAATAACCATCCTAAAAAATACACAATACGTGTAGGTACTATGAAATCAACATACAAACAGTGAGAAGTTTATAAAACACATTTGTCTCCAATATGATGAATCATCCAAAATCCAGGATGAAAAAGGTAGGGACATTCAGTCAGGTGTGTCACATTTTGAATGGCTTGCATTTGTGTGTAGTTTGGATTGTGAGCATGGGAGTAGTTTAACTGGTGATATTTTGTATTTTTGAAAGGAAAAGGTTCCTTTACGCTCCATTGCAAGGCTAATGGTTCTAGGTAGGAAAGCACCTCACAATGGTTCTACTTTGAACACTTGCAGTCTTAGAACTCTATAAAGTTTTCAGTAGTTCGCCCAGTGAAACAACCTGATCAAACCTAAAGCGTTATTCTAACTGTACAAGTTTCCAGGAAGGATTAGTGACACACGTTGTCAAAAAAGTTTCCAATTAAGGGTTCTTGGTCCAGTTTGTTGCTTCCACAAAATGTAAATATTTATGGCGAGAAATGCTTGCTCACTGCGGTACGAACAAAAAGAAGTGCTTAAATTATTCAAGATGTTCTGTTTAAGATGGAGATAGAAGTGGAAAATGCCCATGTCCCTCTGTATTTAAGACTGTAGGATATAGTAGACCTTAGAATGAACTGAACGGAAAACCATTATTAGAAGCTAAACGCTTTACCCTTTCTTCTCTCGTTAATCAGCTATAATGAGCTGAGTAAGGCTGTTTAAAACGAGCAGATGGCACGCACACCCTTCCCTCATTGACGTTTTTTTTTTCTTGCCTGGGCGGCGACTCCCGACGTTTGCCTCGGGATGCTCTTCAAACGCTGACAACTTCAAACGCGAAGATCTGGAGGAGAGCTGCGCGTTGCTCGAGCTGGATTAAGGTAGTTTCGCGCTTTTTACGGTACGTTAAGTTTGAATGTTCGGGTTATAAAGCGGTGCAGGAGGACAGGGATGAGCACGGAGCTCCGGGATAATGCGACGCGGTCAGAGGAGCAGCAGCAGCCGCGGGCTCCGCGTTTGCCGTTTAGCGTGGAAGCGCTCATGGCTCGGGGCGGGACGCGGAGAGACTGGCGCGCTTCTCACCCGGACCAGGCTCTCTCAGGACCCGCAGGGTCGCTAATACAAGCCCTGCCACCTGTAGAGGACTGCGATCCGTCATCGCCCGTCAAGTCGGAGGCTTCCGATCGAGATGAAGCAGCCTGGGTCAAGTCTGCTTGCTCACCGCACCCACGTAAGTTTGATCACTTGGAATTCAACCGAGCTGTCAGTTCAGAACTGCGAGACAAGACTACATTTCGCCATAACAGCACTTCAACTGCGTTATAACACGTAATAAATCCGGTTAATGCATCAAATAAAACACGAAGTAAACGTATATGGAATTAACATAGGACAGCCTGACACATGGCAGTGCCTGAGCCTCGCGATCAATTATCATATTGCTTAAGGATTAAAATGTTTTTGCGACTGCAGCCGTGTTCTTAAGGTTGGCTTGAATAGCAAATCACAAGAAA
This sequence comes from Parotocinclus haroldoi, assembly GCA_034779995.1. NCBI lineage: Eukaryota > Metazoa > Chordata > Actinopteri > Siluriformes > Loricariidae > Parotocinclus > Parotocinclus haroldoi. Next base: position 41,617 of record JAUZST010000968.1, on the reverse strand, counting down.
CGGACACTTTTATTTTCTATACACTTCCTATTCATATCTGACACATCCGAATTGTGCTTGTGAAAACATGCAAACCATATGTTTCAAATGATGTCCCATCAGCTTCGGCTTATTACATCATCTTTCTACTACTGTTTGCTGTCTGGGAATCTGCTGCCATGCCCCATGTCAATTAGATACTTTTTATTTTTAAAAAAAAGGTAAGCATAGATGGATTGTGGGAACTCCTTACTTTTTAGTGATACTATTTGCAAGTGATGCAATGTACAGTTAAAGTATTTGATGGTTAATAAAATAGTCTTGACCATGGCTCCAGCAGTGGCAGATTTTCTGGGGCTTGAACCCGGACCTTCTGGTCCATAGTCCATTACATTAAACGCTGCACCACCACAGTCCCACCAATACAATATTATTGTATATTTAGCCTTCAAATATGCATTTTGAAAATGTAAACAATGGTGAGCAGCAAAACTCATTTTACGTGCACAGTTGGCAAGAATAAATGACGGTGGAGAGTTAATGTGGTGTGCATTAACCATCATCTGCTCATACTAGTGTTGGTTATAGATTATAGTACAAAATCATATTAAAAAGATTTAATATTTAGGCAGAAAATTGGAAGTAAGCAGTGTGTCATGTGGCTATAAGATCAGTACAAATAATAAAACAATAAGACCAACTGGTAAATTAATGCCAAATTTTGATATAGACTATTTTAATCTATTGTAAATGTATTGATATCCCTCCTCTACTACACCTGTAGCCTGAGAATTGACTAATAATGAACAAAGGTATTGGAACAGTCACCAAACTGTTGTGGACACTGTGCACCCCTGTTCTGACCTCATATTTGTGAAACGGGCAAAAATGAGTTGTCTGAGAAACCATAGTACAGAATAAAGACAGACTAATTCAGTATTGTAGGTAAAGAGCATGAAGAACATAATAACCGGATACATCATCTTTTACCAGACCTTATAATTGACAGTTTACCAAAGCAGGCTAAAACTAGGGTGATCCTTTTTAATACAAACTATGCAAGCGTTGAATAACTTTTTTTAATAGCAAATATTAAAGTAATTCCAGACCACAATTATTTTTAACTCATACACTCAAGGTTATTAAAATGTAGTTTTCGGATACCAGTTTCACCAGGTTGGTACCGTAATGAGTACAATGTTATGTTTGGGGAATATTACTGCAGGGGAACAACCTTAAGGTATATCTGTGACCATCACTGGTCCACAACTCACAGCTCCACGAAGCCCAGGTCCAGTTCCTGGAACACACTCTGTGTCTGGGTGGTTTGTGTAGATATTTCATGTTCTCCCCATGTTAATGAAGGTTTCCTTTGGGTGACTTCATGTATTTTCGCATTCCAAAAACTTATTAGGTCATTTGGTGTCCCCCAAGTATCCCAAAGTGAGTGAGTGAGTATGTATGTATGTATGTGTTGATTTCTGCCTTACACCCTGTGCTAAAAGTTAGGCTGTGGTTTCCTGCAACCCTGAATTGGATTTAGCTGATATGTTAAATAATCAATGTATTAATTAATATACTTGATCATTCCTGGTCAATTACTGAAGTCTGTCAGTAAAGTAAGTTCTTCCATTAGTAGGGCAATGCAAAATTCAAAGCTAATACTGTTTTGTTAAACTTTTGTAACTGAAATCCACGTGATTCCAAAGGCAGAACTGTAAATAGTTATGATATAGGAATTTGTGACCGTACTCTACGAAACTCACTGCATGTAACACGTTTTGCTTATTTGTTATAAAAACAATTGGCATGTCCATCACAAGTAGATTTCATGAAAATCTGATTTTCATTCTTTTACTGTCATGGTAATCAGATGAGCTACAGATAGTACAGATCTTCTGGATAGTGACTAGATGAAGAACACCCTGGTTCCTTTTTTGTGTGAAATCTAAAGAACTTGTATCAGATTACTGAATGAAGCCCATTATGTAATGTACTGGGCAAGCCAAGCAGTTGAAGTTATAGAAGTATATACGTTTTGCATCTTGTGTTGAACGCAAACAGTTAAGTCATGCATATCATAAGACAGTTTTCCTCTCTGTTTCAGGACTCTTGAGTCCGACCACATGTTCTCTCAGGAAACACAAGACAAATCGCAAGCCTCGCACCCCATTCACAACAGCTCAGCTCCTGGCACTTGAGCGCAAGTTCCGTCAGAAGCAATACCTCTCCATTGCTGAGCGTGCTGAATTCTCCAGCTCTCTGTGCCTGACTGAGACTCAGGTCAAGATCTGGTTCCAAAACAGACGAGCCAAAGCCAAGCGACTTCAGGAGGCCGAGATGGAGAAGCTCAAAATGGCTGCCAAGCCTGTGGGGCATTCTGGTCTTTCGTTCCCATTTCCTCTCGGCACTCAGCCGCAAGCAGCTGCACTCCTCTATGGACAATCGGGACACTTCCCTGTTCGCAGATACATGCTTCCTATGCCTCCACTTGGAATTTACTCTACACCGTTGGCGTATAGCATGTATAATTTATCCTGAGAGACACTGTCAAGCACTTTCAAGGACTTTTCTTTGAAACTAAGACAGTTTACTGGTTGCTAATCAGTAGTGCCTTAGCATATTTGCCCTATTGGGCTGAAGCGTGTTATGTAGCCAAAATCCAAATAGGCTACTCCTAATTTATCAACATGGTAGCAGCTGTATGAAATAGTCCAAATACTGTTGACCGTCATCTTAAAGCAATGTCTTAACAGGTTCACAGGCCACAGATTGGGTACGGGGTTATGGGGGTGGGAGGGTTGGGGGTTGGCATCTCAAAATGCACCTTATCCTAAAGACTATGCTAGTTCAGATGCTGGATATACTGAACTACTTAAACTTACTCTGAACTGGGCTGGCTGAAGATTGATCAGGTCTGATGTCCTTTGAAATTTTCAAATTATTTCGCATAGTTCAAAGAGTTAATGCTTATTAAACTAAGGAAGTCTGTCGCCATATGAATCATACAGAACTGCTCTATTGGAAATGTCAAGTTATCAGTATTTTATGTTTTATATTTCAATTCCAAAATGTCACCCAAGTGCTACATTTGTATTTTGTTTTTGAAAACTATACAAATTCTAACTTAAACTTACAAATAAGTTTATTACTTGGCTTTTAAATAGCCTTTCATGACTTTGTGTAGTAGACAGTTATATTTATATAAGAAATAAAATGTACTATAATATGTTTCATAGTAAAATTACATTGGATTGGTGAATGTAGAGTTGATTTGCATTAAATTTGACTTTCAGATGAAACTTGTTGAGTTAATATGAATCAGCAGTGCCACATCAAAAGCTAATAAAATCCATCAGAAAAGAGAAACTGGAAGCGAAAATGGTACAAAAGCTACACGAGTACAAAGCGCCATTATGCGAAATTACAGATCCAGATCTGGTTATGACATATTTGTGGGCTTTGATGATGCAGCATTTGAGAACGTGAGATAAGCTCAGCCACAAAGCCCGCTCTGCTGCTAATGCTTTTTAAATTGAGCTTCTAAAAAGAGGCTTTTAAGCATTCATGCTTATAATCTTTTAAAATGTTTCGGGTGATCTGTATGGCTTTCCTTTTTCTCCCGGTGGTCCTAGGAAAAGTTAATTAAACTGTGTCATTATATGACGCAGGGAAACGCTGGGGCTCTCCCAAAGCTATTCAAGTTATTTAAACTCCCTCTGTCTTTAATCACTGGAATGTGACTACCTGTTGAGCGTGCAAAACTGACCTAATCCATCCATTGTGTTTAATAATGCATACATAATTATTTAGAGCCCTACACCCGGCCGTACACCCTGGCTGTCATTATATATGACACAAACCGTTTAATGGTATTATTAGGGTTTTGTATTCAAATCTTGCAAGGCTGTACCTTGGCTCTTTCATACAAATAACAACATTCGAGAGACCGCTGTTGTGTTTTGGGAGTGGCCACTCTGGCACCATAGGTGTGTCCATCTGTGGGAATGACATTAGAGCATGATAAAGGATGGTAAAATAATACGATTTGTAAAGCAAGGTTATAAACAAAAATGCTAAATTAATGCAAACTTGAAGGGAAAATACAATCCTGGATCACACCATGTTTCTACAATTATTGTCCATTTTGTAAGTTCCACTTACCATATATATGTATAGACTGCATTACAGACTGTAGACGAAAATTTGCCACAGGCGGTCTCCAGTCGAGGTGTAGAAACATCTAAAAAAAGATCAACGGAAATGGGAGAAACCCCAGAACTAAATGTGAAGTGCCAAAGACTGAAGCCCATGCTAAATTGTAGTTTTTCCTTTTGAATAAATTTGCAAGCATTTCTTAATTTCTGTTTTCATTTTGTCATTATAGGGTACTGAGTGCAGAATGATGAGGGGCAACTTGAATCTTGTTTATTTACACCAGTCTGTAACATAATAAAAAATTATTTTTTCTTAAAAGCAAAAGGGTATACAGACTTTCTAAATGCATTGTAAGGGGCGAGCAGGAGCACATGCATGGACAAAATTAATGATGCATTACAGTAAGAAGCTCATTTATGTACCAACGTGTTTTTCCATTAAGGACATACCAAGAATAGCAATTAGTTAGCTATGTTAATGTTTCACTGTTCGCTGTTCCATTCTTCCATTGATTCATCAACACGCCCAGTAAATGAACTATGGTGTCCTAGTGATTAAGGTACTGGACTATGAACCAGAAGGTTTAGGGTTCAAAGCCCACCTCTGCCACAGTTAGGTCCCTGAGCAAGGCCCTTAACCCACAATTGCTTAGATTGTAAGACTATATGAATTGTAAGTCGCTCTGGATAAGGGCCTCTGCTAAATGACATAAATGTAAACCACGTTAATTAATTTCCTCTTTCAAAGAAAAGGCAGACTAAACCTGGAGGTCAAAAAAAAGAGAATTTTGGAAAGAGAAAATTGGCTGGTACATGGCTCCAAAAAGATGATGAAGACTGAAATGTCACTCTAGGAGATTTAAAATCTCTTCTGTGTATGACTTGGTCAACATAGTGAAGATGGACAATCCAGATACTTACCCCAACATTTTCAAAGTCATTCTGGTGTCCCTTACATTGCCCTTGACCAGATAATTAAAACCAGGTACGAAACTGGTCATATTGCCCTCACCCATCGACACCTCCTGGCTGGTGAACAGTCCCCAAACTGTCATTATTGTGCTTCTTCCCTTACAATAAAACATGTTGATGTTCAGAACTTTCAGCCATCCGAATTGCTTTAGTAGTGGAGTAGAGTAGAGAACAGAGTTGTTTGAAAAGATTAAACCAGTTAAAATGATAAATGTTTAGATGCTCCTGGTCTGAACAAATAATTGTGTACAGTTTTTTTGTATGCCATAATACAGCCAAGATGTTGCTGATATGGCAATAATTCCAAACAAACAAACACTGCCCTTGAGTAGTGCCGCATGTGAGAGGGTAACTTTCAAGATGTCAATTTGATTTTAGAAGTCCTGCCTTTCAGACCTTCATCGGATGCAAACTGTTGATCTGTGGATACAAACAGTTCATCGTTGGCTCAACCAGGGAGAACAAAGTCAGTCTTCATTTGTATCCACCTTAGAAAGAGAGGGAAGGAAGTGAGGAGAGCTGTCAGGAGGGTAGTGATGATGAGCTCTTGTGCAATATCCATGCATTGTGAAAGGTAAGCTCCAAGCAGTGTCTTCAGAGCAAAACTGTTATAGGCACCTCTGGCTGTTTATTCACTAATCCTTCACCAGTGCTTACATAATGCTGCCTACAGGATGCTGGTGGGTGCACGGTTTTGGTTGGCCTACTTTTGGTGCCACCGTGACAAAAGGGTGTTGGACAGCACTGCTATCTGATCCAATCATACTAGCATAGCATGCACTAACACAACCAGTGTCAGTGTCAGTGTTACTGCAGTGATGAAAATGATCCACCACCCAAATTGTAGCACATCTGTGGTTGGTCTGTGGGGTTCCTGACTGTTACAGAACAGAGTAATGGGAATGTATGTAGAGAAACAGATGGACTGCAGACTGTAATTGTAAAACTATGAAATGTATCTATTTGGGAAGTGGGACTGCTAAAATGGGCAATGAATGTAGGAACAAGGAGGACCTAATAAAGTGATCAGTGAATGTGTATTTATATACATTTATCAGACGCGCTTATCCAGAGCCACTTACAGTTCATACAGTCTTAAAATCCAAGCAATTGTGGGTTAAGGGCCTTGCTCCGGGACCCAGCTGTGGCAGAGGTGGGGTTTGAACCCTGGACCTTCTGGTGCATAGTCCAGTACCTTAAGTGCTAGGCCACCACAGTCCCACAGTACCACAAGCATCTAAAAATATATTATTTCTATATTTGAACCAATGGAAAGCCAATTTTAACATATTTAAGCAATTTCTTTACATGCCAGTTGACTTTAATTTTCATTTAACCCAAAATATAATCATTCAGCCAAGATATACTTTATGTGCAGTATGAGCCTGTCGATATTCCAGTTTTAGTTGATGGTTATTGTCATACATATGATCACACTGAATGATTTAATCATCTTCTGTTGACATTTGAAACCAAATCTGTAATAATATGTACACACCTTATGGAGAAAACCATTTATCCACATGGAATATCTACATAAATGTTATTATTTGTCTAACTTTCTAACCTTTCAAATGGCTTGCTGATTTATCTATTGTTCTCACTTCGGTACAGGGCTGGCATATTAGACTGTTGCACTCATGTGTCACGTTTAAAAACAACTTACAAAAACCATTGTTTTTTAGTCATATAACAATAAAGAATATGTCATAACTCTATATGGTCAAAATTGCGTAGGACTATAGGCTGTTTCTCGTTAATGGTCCCTATTATTAAAGCCTGACTCACTGCTAAAAGGTTCATAATATGAAGCGTACATGCATGGAATCTCCACAGACGATCAGTACCAGTAGAGTAGGTTTTACTAATCACCTCAGTGACTTTCAGTATGACACATACATACGTTTGTACCAGGCTAACAAGTCAGTCTGAAGGAGAACGTTGCTGCCTTGCAGGGACACCTGACCTTAATTAAACCAGACTCTTTTAAGATGATTATGAATGCCATCTGTGAGCCTAGCACCAGTGCCTGACAGTCATATACGAAAATCGGTGTGTAAAGCCTTCTCAGAAGAGTGAAACCTGTTACATCAGACACTGGAAGACTTGCTATACTACAGAGGCGAGTCAGAAGTCACAGTACACCTTTTTATTTCAGAAACAAAAGGGAAAATAATATGTCTGAATACCCCAGCAAGCAATGGCTTTCCAATGGGAAGGTGGTCATGTAGCATATCAAAGAAAACCAGACTTGTCAGGTCTGAGTTATCAGATTTGTAATATCTCTTGTGGTTCAGACGTTATCAAAATAAAAATTTCAAAACTTTTGTTGTTTGTCACAGGTAACTGAAGACGGAAATGACAATTCTGATGCTCGCAGTTGACGTATCATAGTTGCAGACTTCCGAAACCCAGAAAGGCCACCAATTTTATACGGCACTGCTTCATCTCTCATAGCCGAATTCAGAGAAACTGAAGCCTGCTACTATTAAAGAAACCTCAATAATGGTTTTGGCAGCCTTTATGAACAGTTCAACAACGTAGCATGCGACGTGTCCTGTATCTTTTGACTCACAATGTAGTATATATGTTTTTGTATGTAATCTTTGAAGGTGGTAAAGCTTTGTAGGTGTCAAAATCAGCATTGTATCAAATACTTTCCCTTGTTTATAGCAGGGCTTACGTTCCAGGACAACCTGCGATAAACGAAAATTTGTTAAGTGGGGACGCTATATTTATTTAAGTATTTATACACTATTTTAGCCATAGAACTTGCAGAACTTTTGGGTGGCATCATAGGACTTGTATGAATTCAGTCTTTAATGAAACTTTCACAAACAGCGAACACAACACCACAGATAAAAACCTGAAATGTCGGCAAGTAGAGACTCAGGCGGCCAATGCTCTAGTCTTACTTCTTGTTTTTGGTGAGTAAATACGCTATTGTAGTGTTTTTAACTCTTGAATAATCAAGCTACACACTGAAGTAATCAAACGTTCTCTTTACTTAACACTCCATATATCATTCTCGTATCACACGTGCTCCGTCTATATCACAACAGCTATTTACTGTAAATCCTAATATTTTATTATTTATAACATTCCTTTATTGTTAGAATTAACATTTTTAATAAATTTTTTAAAATAAATTTTGTGATTTTTTTAAATGTGAAAGTTCACCAAAAATCTGCAATATATTTTTTTCCATTAATATTTTTT
>JAUZST010000968.1:0-30470 GCA_034779995.1 Parotocinclus haroldoi | reverse complement strand
ATAGAGTTTCAGAAGTGAGTGGCTTCTCAGATTTGTTTTTGAAATCTTTGATTGTAATGGATCATAAAAAAGACTACAATACTAATAAAAGCCCGTTTTAAACCGTTTTACAGACCTACTTATTAGAAAACCCGCATCAAGAGACTTAAGTACTAGGTTAAAGCTACAGACCGCTATGATGGGTTTGGGCTTGTGTTTGCGATTTATGTTGATTTTCAGGATTACTTCAGGCAAAGACCGGAAACTCTGAATAAACAAACCTCTGTGGTTTTGTTTAGTAAACGTTTTCCTATGGGCAAATAAACGGAGCACGACGAAGTACGAAAGCATTTTCAGGAGCAACACATGTTATTCACGCGTCTTGCGCTCAAACGAACTATTTCTCACAGAAATGCGGATAATATCTCGACAACTGTCAAACACCAAGTCTAATAAACGCTTTCTTGCGAAGAAAACAACGTTTGTGTGTATAAACATTTTACCTGATTTCGCTCGAAGTTTTCTCTCTCCACTTCCAGGCTGTTTGCTCCGCCAGCACGGCGGCTCAGGACTTTAGGGATGGGATTCGAGACTTGCTGCATGGAGCTCTTCACACGGTCCATTCTATTTAAAGAATATCCAATACTTACAGTAAAAAAAACAAGCTGAACGCTAATAAGTAGAAACGCAACAGAACACAGCTTCAGATACTGTCGAAACCGTTATCTCAGTGTCATTATTATCAGGACTTCACTATAAGCCGTGTCAAATCCGAAACGGGTCTGTTTAATAAACTCTTACTACATACTACAGCGTTCTGTGGACACCAAACACCAATCAATCTGCAGCGCACCAACCAGCTACTGCAACGATTGGTCAAAAAGGCACGGTATTAGACACGCCCTAACACTTTGTGTCGTTTGATTGGTCAGTGTGTGGTCCGCTATGTCTGCCGAAAACATAGTATAAACCTAATATTAAACCCCAAACTTGACCAAACAAGTCCTGCTACAGACCGAAGACTAGAACTGGTTGAGCGGTTTAACATTTTAACACAACTTTGTTTGCGTCGTCATTTCCTTACGAGTATATCTCGTAAGAGTTGCTAAAATGTATACATTTAGTAAATACCCAATTCAGCCATTTTCCTAATTTACTTAATCCAATTAAGGGTCGTGTTGGGGCACAGTCTATCCGGCAGAACAGGGTGCAAGGCAGGAATCAATCCTGTACAGTGTGCCAGTCCATCGCATCCCACATGGACATAAACCGGAGGTACCAAAGTTGCCTTAAGTCATCTACTTGAAATTTGATAGGAAATATAAGACACAGAACACGCAGAATGTACACAAGCTGTCACCAGGTTGGAATCCCAATCATCTGGAGCTGGGAAGTGATTAAACTAACCACCATGCCATGATGATGATGACCCAGCAGGCATAATGGTTACGTCAGCTACATAAAACTCAGAAACTTGAATATAGCAAATCAAATTCAATTATTTAAAAAATGTAAGTACCTTGGCATCAATGCTTGGCACTTTAGCCTGAAACTCATCACAGAACACCACTGCTCTGATCTCATGTCTGGGAACAGCGTTTATCTGATGCCCTTACCCATGGCAACTTGCAACTGAGTTGAGTAATGGAATGTTAAGAGCCTTTTTCAAGAGCCCAGCAGCGGACAGTTAGGCAGAGTTGGGCAAATACCGTCCACTCACTACCTTCTGATTAGTAGTTTAAAGTTTCAACCACCAAGCTATATATTCCATGATCTCTGTACCACTTTGTACATAATGTTTACCCGCAAAATAGCTATTATTTTATCATTGTAAAAAAAGTCAATCCTGCACTGTTTCTCACTACTTTTCACTAGTGCTCTCATTTCTTTGGTATAGTGCAAGACACTAACACACCACCATATCAATACTGAGACTGATAAGTCACCCAAGTAGTGCCTTATCATCTGTGCTGGTTATTTTGGTGCCCTGACCATTAGAGAACAGAATAAAGGAGACTAAGAAAGTATGTAAAGAAACAGATGGACATCAGTCTACAATTGTGGAACTACACCGCTAACACACATTAAGGGATACTTCATTAGGGAATCGTTTTGAAACGTTTTGTGAGCAGTAAAAAAAAAGTGCACTGACCACTGAACCTTAAATAAAGAATAAATAGAACATCATCTGATTATACAGGCTGCCTAATACTTTAGCACAGGAATCGTATCCAGGGTTCCAGGATAGGCTCCAAAACCACTTGTGACCCAGACCAAGTTAATTGTGAATTAAACCTAAAAAAAGTAATTATATTGTACCTTATATTTGGCGTTTGATTTACTATAAAACATGTATTTATTTATTAATAGTATATTATAGTAGTTTCTTTTTTTCTACAAGTGACCATTAAGCTTTTTTATGAACAGACAGACAGTAAATTGTCGCTAGAAGAGGATCAATGTCATGATAAAACAATTCATTCATTCATTGAATTTTAATTAAATAAAATAACTACCCAAAATGACAATTCGGATATTTCTATGAAAATATATAAATAATAAATAAATAAATTCTTTATTTATCTTGAAAAATAGTGATGTTCAATGCATTACTGTTCAGCAAAAGCTGTTCAAAGTGTAGCATTTACATTGGTCAAAATCAAACGTGTGTATGTAGGAAAAGCAAAAGGATCGCTGTTAAATTTAGGCCACTTTGTCTAGCAACATCTCTAGAATATGCACCTACATATGAGCTGTATTGCACACCCACTGTTAGTGCTAGTTTAAAGCTGTTGAAGGCTTTTTACCTTGGTCATTACACCATATTAGATATTTGTGCAAGATCCTGCACCCTGCATCACCTGGAGTCACCTATAACCTGCTACAGTGGATCATCTTAAACTGCCATGTAAAGATCTCCACACATCAAGATCTGATTCAGATACCTCAAAATGTTACAGAAAAACCTGATTTATTCTAGCATGATTTGTATGTGCAACACACTACACTTTTGATCTTTACACACAATGAGTTATACAAGGAGTTAAGAACTTAATCTACTTGTCCAGTCTCACAGAGAGGATTATGGGTTTTCCCATTTAAGCCTGATTTCTCCTTTATGGGCAATGGTGCTGTCACTTCACAGCTCCAGAAACCCAAGTTCGAGTCCTGGCCTGGCTGCTGCCATTCCAGCAACATGCATTTAGTTAAACAGCATCTCTAAAGTGTTTGATTCTGAGTGTGTGTGTGTGTGTGTGTGTGTGTCTGTCAAGTTTGCACATCGCTGTAAGGTACCCGTCTTCACAATGATTAGAAAAAGCGTTCACATATACGAGGTCTTCATAAGGAACGTTTTTATTTTTAATTAATATTTATTAAATATGCATATTTTATCAAATTAAGCAAAAAAAAGTTTGCTTTGGGGTGCTGATGTTAAGGTTTGGGTTAGATCAGGGTTATCATGAATCAGCTCCAGTAATTATTAGGTCAATGGAAAGAAATGGGACAATGATAGAAAGACAATTAAGCAGGTCTGCGTTGCTGATGAGTTCATCATTACGTGTTTTAGAGAGTTTTTTCTTCACCCGTGTAGTATTTTGTCTGGTGCTCAATGTACCATATAAACAGTATTTTGTTGAATTAGTGGTTGAATAGACCAAAGAACCAACTAAACACATTCAAAACACTGGCTGAACCATAACAGACAGCGAAGGCGCTGGAACGCTCTTTTTATCCAGGTAACTGGAGCTGTTTCCTATCCAGTATTACTAAATGCTGCTACCTACTGGCAAGCGAGTGTCATTGCAAATTGTAGGTAAATAGGTTTGTATTTTTTAAAACAACAAAAAACAAATCCAAAAATATATATATATTTGATTCGATTGAAATGAGTTTACAATATTTCACACAAGGTATATAAATAAGAATCGTAATAAATAAATTGAATATGCATGCATTAACTTGCACCAGATTGACACAGCATTTTATTCAACCCAAAGTCTGAGTGGAAGGTTTTGAACAGGTTCGGGTGTTACGTGCAGACTGGCAGTGTTGGAATATTTTACACATTTTATTTAGGCAATGTTCTTACCCAGAACAACTTACAACTGGTACAGTCTTGCAGTTTAAGCAGTTGGTCCACAATTCAGTACCTTAACCCTTAAGCCACCACAGTGTGAGGGAGCGGAAGCCAGTCATGGGATCACCCTGTCTCTGCAACAACAACCTCTACCCAGCCTTGCGATGCATCTCGTCCAGGGCAGGGTTACACCTGCACCCAGTGTTCTCTGGAGATAGATGTCAGAACCTGAGCGGAGAAAAGTAAAAGTGGTAAACAAAAACACCCATGAATTAAAGCAAGCTAATTTAAGTTAATTATCATAGCCAGCTGGACAATTGTGGAATGGATATTGGCTTTTTCACTTCACTACAAAAGGTTTCTTAGGTTCCATGTTATGATGCAATAACCTGCTCATTCAGAAAAAAAAGTAGCTTCTTAAACTGACTATGTCTTCACCCAGATCCTGAACAAATACTTGATCGTTGTATTTTGATAATAGCATACGTGCTGCAGAAATAAAAAATCGAAAGGAAGACCTTCTTTGTTCTTTTATTTCTGTCACACAAACGTCTTGCGTAACGCTCCTTATAATAAGTAATCGCATGCAAATCTCGCGAGATATCATCGAACACACCGGTGGGGGTCCCTCTAGAGTAAGATATCGCGAGAGTTCGTCTTACATACCGACAGCGCCACAGTACAGTGTAGGACAGAGACAGGGAAGATGGCGGCGCAGGAGGAGCAGGAATTATCTCAGTCTCAGACTGAGAAACTCCTGCAGTTTCAGGTACGTTCCGCTTCAGCCTCAGCGCTCTGGCAGCGATACGGAGGGAGGAGATTAACTAACGGTTTGACCGTGCCTCTCGGGTGATGAGTTTGAAAGCGAAAAGTTTGTGTTTCATTTATTTTTAATGCTCTGAAACAGCCTCCGTCAGCGCTGCTAAGCTAACTGAGCTCAGTGAGTTCTGCTCGGCGCTGCTGCTTAGCACCTTCATCTTCATTAGATCCTCATTATGAACTAAGAGAGATGAGGGAGCTCAAGATGAATTAGAACAGATATTTAATGTTTGTTCTGTAACCGAAGTCAGGAGCAGCTGTCAGTTGGAGACAACTTTGTTAGCCCGCATTGCTAACAGCCAGTTACTCAGCAACTGTGTTCATCATTCCACCTAAATTTAATATTTATCCCCACTAATCATTTTCCCAGGTTCATAATTGGCTGTTTACCTCAATCACAAACACGCAGATGGTATCAGTTCATAATATCAACCAGCTTTGTTTTTTTCCAGACCTCAATCGATTGACATTTCAGCAATTGATACCTGGTGCGTCCCAAATTGCACTTCACTCCCTACTACCCAAGCACAACTTAGTGCACTATGTGCGCCCTGATTATCCCAGTATACATCACTCGGGCCCTAGACTGCCCCGGAGAGTAGGGGACCAAAAGGGGTGGGGGGGCAGTCTGGTGATTGGTGTTTTAATACGTAAACCAGCAAAGTGGACTCGCTAGTGCACTATGTAGTGAACAGGGTGCGGTTTGGGACAGCTTCAATAAGTGTGTTTCAGATTAGCAGCATCCCCTTTTTGCCCCTGCTTTTCACGGGTTCCGTCTCTGCACCACCTGTCCTTAATGTCGGAAGCTTCACTAGGGATTCGAACCCGCACCCTTAGAGGAAAAGCAGTTCAGTTAAAGCCCCTAGCTAGCAGGAAAACTCTATCAGTCCTCCTGAAAACAAAACTTACAAGCGAAATGAAACCGAAAGCAAGTTTAGAGGCAAACCTGGACCTGCGTAACTGGACTGGGGGGATGGGGGTCCCTCTCCGAAAGCCCTTTTCGTTCCAGTCAAGGTGCCGATCGGGAATTAAATTAGAATTGGCCGTTAAATGATCGTTTCATCAAAAGTAATGGTAGAATCTTTTTTATTTGCTGTCCTTGCAGGATCTGACAGGACTGGAATCGATGGACCAATGCCGGCGCACGTTAGAACAGCACAACTGGAACATTGAGGTCCGAGCGAGCGCATTTTGTTTATTATTTACCATATAACCTGGCAACCCGTCAGAACGCTGAAAGAGCGACGGTGCTCTTTAATATTTTGCAAAAACAGTGCGTTGTAACTGCATGTTTATTTTATGTTTTGCTCATGTGGCTTGACTTGACTTGAGTTGATGGAATGTTACCATGGTAACGAGTCTGGCTCCTCCCCAGGCCGCAGTACAGGACAGGCTGAACGAGCAGGAGGGAGTTCCGAGCGTCTTTAACCCGCCGCCCAGCAGACCGTTACAGGTGAACACAGCAGACCACAGAGTTTATAGCTACATCGTCTCGAGGCCTCAGCCCAGGGTAAGCCCTCCTGCTTCTTCTGATCTTCTCATCGAATCCTGAGATTCACACCTGAAGGTTTTCACGCTCTTTGTTTTTTCCTGTTGCAGGGATTATTAGGATGGAGTTACTATTTGATAATGCTTCCCTTCAGGTTTACCTATTACACACTGATGGACATCTTCAGGTAACTTTCTGTTCGTCAAAATAAAAGCCTTATCGTTACCCATACCTGGAGCCGGAAGGTTCTCGAAACAAAAGTCTAAGACTGAAGACGAAAGATGAAAATCTTTATTGTTAATTTGATGTATTATATGTCTTTTGATCGGCTCGTCAAACCCTTTTTAACGGTTAAAAATCGTAAAAAAATAAAAGAAATAGGCAAGAGGGAAAAAAATCCTCATAAAAATCGTCCGTTTTTTTTTTCTATACGTAACTTTGAGGATCTGAAACGTCCAAAAAAAAATGCTGGCAATTATAAAATGCGATGATTGTGCAGAGTTTTGAAAGAGCATCTTTCTTAAGACCCTCGTCCTCCTCGCGCCAAACCTGGGTCCCAATTCTCGCCCCAGACCCTTTCTTTCATCGTCCAAGCCCCGGACCTATTTGGTCTTTCCTGCATCGCGAACTGGGGCCAGCGCTGTACCCATTAAACCCACCTGGTACTGGTCTGGCGTGCAGAATGGGTCCGAGAGAACAATATGGTACAAGACCTGGCACCAGGGCGCCCGATGCCCCAGAGAAGGGATCTCATTGGTCTCATCATTTGGCTTTATAACGTTTAGGGATTTTCCTCGCCTCTGTCGGCCTAGGCTTGTTCGGTCAGGGCTGTGGTCATGCGCTGTGATGATGATGATAATAGAAAAGTATTCGACCTGGCCTGACTCTAAGCGCTGTTCCTGTGCTCAGGTTCGCCCTGAGATTCATCAGGCCAGACCCACGGGGCCGGGTGACGGATCCAGTCGGGGATGTCGTGTCCTTTATTCGTAGTTTTGAAGAGAACTATGGGCAGGCGCATCCTGTGTTCTATCAGGGAACATACAGCCAGGTAAGTGACCTAATGGGTCCTTTTCCTCCGTAACCAGTGTCAACAAAAATCAGAGAACAAGCATGGTGTATGATTACGGAAAGGCCAAAAACCCTTTGTTGTTTCTGTACCCGTGTTACACACGTGCCCCCCCGCCCTTTTTTTTTTTCTCCCCCTTTCGAGAAGTGACCTCTTCTGTGTCGCAGGCTCTGAACGATGCCAAACGGGAGCTGCGCTATTTGTTGGTGTATCTCCACGGTGACGACCACCAGGACACGGATGAATTCTGCAGGTAATCTTCGATATCCTTCTCCAAGCCTGTCTGACTTTGGGTTTAGTTTCCGAGTGGACTCAACGCTTCGTATGCGATCCCTCCTTCAGGAACACGTTATGTACCGAAGATGTTATCACCTTCATCAACACACGGATGCTGTTCTGGGCGTGTTCCAGCAGCAGACCTGAAGGATACAGAGGTACCTCCCCCGTGGTTAAACCGGAACTCCCATTACCAACGCCTGTTGCTGATTTTTTTTAATTAATTCTTTTTATTACGATTTTGTTTATCAGCGTTGTTTGAGGTCGGCTGGTTCCAAGCTTTGGCTCCCCTGCTGCCGGGGTTCAGTCTGTATAGTTGCAGAGCTGAGCATCCGTCCTTGTGAATGATTTGATGAGCTGCTGATGCTGTATAACTGCCCCGTAACATTTCTGACTCATCCGCTTGTGCTGAAGGTCAGAGCTGACCGCGTGGCGTAATTCTTATCGTACTCAGTGTCTCAGGCCCTGCGGGAGAACACGTACCCGTTCCTGGCCATGATCATGCTGAAGGACCGTAAGATGACGGTGGTGGGCAGGCTGGAGGGTCTGATCCAACCCGAGGACCTCGTCAACCAGCTCACCTTCATCATGGAGGCCAATCAGACCTACCTGATGTCCGAGCGGCTCGAGAGGTGAGGACGTGCCCGCGGTCGCGCCCGGCAGATTTTCAGGGCGGTGCCTTTAACGCTGTCCGTGTTTCAGAGAGGAGAGGAACCAGACGCAGGTGTTGCGGCAGCAGCAGGACGAGGAGTACCTGAAGTCGCTGCACGCCGATCAGGAGAAGGAGCGCAGGAAGAAGGAGGAGCGGGAGCAGAGGCGGCAGGAGGAGGAAGCCGCGCGCCAGAGCCTGCTGGCTGAGGAGAGGAGGCGCAGGGTGAGCGAGCGAGTTGCAAAAATCGTGGCGCGGCGCCGCCCCCCGTGGTCGTTCGCTGTGACGCGGTTGCCTGATCTCGTGTGTTCGCAGACGCTGGAGGAAGAGAAGGAGCGCAAGTCCGAGTGCCTGCCCTCCGAGCCGCCGCAGGATGACCAGGACTGTGTGGAGATCATGTTCAAGCTACCCAACGACACTCGCGTGAAGAGACGCTTCCTCTTCTCCCAGTCTCTGACGGTAAGATCTGGAGGGGAGGGGAGGGTTAAGGGGGCTTCGAATCAAGATTGGACTCGCGCTGGGCTTGCATGGTTTCGACTGGGGATTTGACTTGGACGTGGCCAGACTCTGGACTGTGGGCAGGCACGCCCTACTGAAAACTTGACTTGGACTGGGTTCACACACCCTCCGTTCGAGATTTGACTCGGGCCCTTGTACCCTCAAGCGGAGACTGGGCTTGGTACTGGGCTCTCTTGGCCCTCAGTTCTTGGATTTGAGGTTCTCTGGACTCTGGGCGGTGCCTTGTGCGATCTACTCGACCTGTTCTCATACACCCTCGACTCTGGGCCGTGCTCCAAGCTTTCTGATTTCTGATCTCTGTTTTTACGTCACTTTCCGGACAGAATCGCTAACAAATACGTTAGCCGGACCTCCCAAAGACCTCCCAAAGCTCCCCCCGATTATGAAGGCCTGTCCTCCCACGACGGTGTTCTTGACGCCTCCTCATCCTTCCTTTCTTCTAGGTAATACACGACTTCCTGTTTTCCCTGAAAGAGACGCCGGAGAAGTTCCAGATCGTGACGAGCTTCCCGCGCCGCGTGCTGCCCTGCCTGCCCACGGAGGAGCAGCCGAACCCCCCGACGCTGAAGGAGGCCGGCCTGAGCCGTAACGAGGTGCTGTTCGTGCAGGATCTCACAGACGATTGACACTGAACTAAAGCCCGACCTCCTCACACGCAGTCGCGGCCCGGCGCCCGTTCCGTTTCGGCTCCGAGACGCGCCCGCCGGCCTTCGGGGGATCGCCCCAAAAAACCTCCTTTAATTCGATGACTGATCTCTGTAACAACCCCACCCCCCCCCCAAAAAAAAAAAAAAAAAAAAAAAACCTTTTTACGTAAGCGCAAGATGAAAGGCCCTGTAAATACGACCTCCATATTTAAAGCCTGAGCACAGTCCGCCATAATACTGTTTTTGTTTTTGTTTTTTTATTATTTAACGTTGACCAGCTATGATAAAACGACCAAATGAGGGTTGATTGTGGCTCGTAACATTAGAAACACCTTTTCGTGGGGGGGTTTAAAGGTCGCAGCTTCTCTCTGTGGCTGTGTATCTGTAGTAGTAACGTGTGCCTGTGGTCATTCTAATACCGGATCGGGCTGCTCGTGTAAAGATGTAATTTTTTCCAATCCTAAATTAAACATTTTAAAAACGTCCCTGTGGTTTGGCCTCGGTTCGAAGTGCGGACGGAGTTCGGGCTCCCGGGGGGACACAGTTTCACTCGGTTGTCGCCTTGTGGCTGGCCGAGCAAAAACCAGAGCGTCGGGTGATCGCCCTGTACCCTCGAACCTTTATTTAACCGAATCTAATCTGTAATGTAAACGTCAGCAAATTTAGGCGGTGAAGCCTGAAAGTCTCAGTCGCTAGGTGCAGAATTAACGAGCTGTAGTCGTCCTCGCGAGGATAGCAATACAAATGTGTGTGAGATGATCCAATTTTATACTTGTCCTCACGCTGACAGGAAAAGCTGCCTGGTTTTTTTGTTTTGTTTTTTTTTACGTCTTTCCACTTTCACCAATTGCTTTTTGTTAAAGAAAACAAAATACAGCAACTTTTATTCTTCTAATCAAGAGCCAAAAGGCTTTAGGTTCTATTTAAGGATAAGGTTTTAAAGTTGCAGTCAAGGGAAGGTCCTCACACGGATAGCAATACACGTTCTAGCTATACTTGTGAGGACCAAATGTCCATATAATGATAGGAAAAAACTGGAATTTAATTAAACTAAAGATTTTTTTTTTAAAGAAATTTTTCGCTTCTTAAACTTCTTATTTATCAAAAATAATTTTTCTATTAAAAAAATATAAGGAAAAGAGCCTAAAGGTTTGCTTTAGGTGGCTTTTAGAGGTTGTCAAATGGTGTACGTCCTCGCAAGGAACGCAATCCGTGTGTGTGTGTGTGTGTGTGTGTTTAAGTGTGTGTTTAAGTGTGTAAGAAAGCTTCAGACAAATGTTCGAAAGGTAAACAGCTGTATTGTGCAATATCCGTTAAAGCAGTGATTACTTAAGTCGGCGCAGTACTGGTATACATCATACATTTATTAGTGAACAACCCTCTCAAATCAGCCACAACAATTAAAAAAAATATGATTGCACTACTCGGTAAAGCAGAACTAGCAACTTTCATTTAAAAAAAGTACAAATCTTTAAAAATTTCCATCAGTATACAGACGTGTATATCGTAATACACTTATACCTAGTTATATGTTAAATGCTACAAACAATATGATTCAAATGGAATGGGAGAGAGAGAAAAAATTATAGCATTAAGAACCATTTCCTATATATAATATATATTAGCTTTTATTATCGTCGTCGTCTTTTTTTTTTTTTTTTTTTTTTTTTTTTTGATACCGTTTTTTTCTTTTTCTTCCAAATACAAACATGGCAAAAATGAGGTAACTGTAAATGTGCAAGTACCAAAGCAAAAAGAAATCAGATAAACCCAAACGAAACGAATAGTCTCACCTAAACACAGAACACGTGCCCGTGACCCCGCGGGTGCCCCCTTAAAAGGCCAGGGCAGCTATCGGAACAGTAAACAATCCACGAGCCCACAGCAAAGAAAGAAAGAAAGGAAAAAAATCATTGGTAAACAATCAGTGGCGTCTACGGAGCGATCGACAAATCACAAGTCCTAAAGAATCGGAGCTGTTTTATTGGAACACGACTCTGCACCACACAAGCTGTGATTATTTAATTCATCCGATCACAGAAAGACTACGAGATTATGCTGCGTACGGCTAGTTTGTTTGTTTTTTTTTCTTTTTCCTTTCAGTACAAGGTAACACTGAGGTTCGTAAGGAGTCGGATTATTGTGAAAATTGGCGTACAAATCGAAATGAGAGTACAGTATAAACACGCCCTCCCCTCCCTCTCCGCCCAAAGCTAAGATGCTCCGTATATGGCAGCTCAGTTCTTTTCTCGTTTCCTTTTTTTTTTTTTTATTTTATTTTTTTTTTTTTGAACCGTAACATTTAGAGATAGTGCTCGTTTAAGGTAAAAGACCCTATGGCAGGTACGATTATTTTCACGATTTGGTGAGAGCGAGACGGCAACCCCATATCCCCACCCATCCACCCCCCACCCCCACCCCCGTTAACGCGCGCTTTAATTTTAAGGCAGATGCACTTGATCCGATCGCGCGGGCAGTAAAAGGAGACGGCGGCGGCCGTGCCGCTCGCTTAACAGTAACGTTAGCTATAAAGAGTCTTTCGGTTCGGTGGGAAGCCCCGTGGCCGTGGCCGAGAGCGGTTCGTGGATCGAGACTCGCACCGTTCGCCCTGGACGCCTCGACCGGCCGGTGCAGGTTCGGCATTAAGAGCGTTTTCTCGAGCTCCTGGTGGTTCTGATTCTCGACTCAAAACAAAGCAGAGTTTATTAACACGTCGACGCCGCGCAAACTTTTAAAAAGGGGCCTGTTCTCGTTTATGCCTTTTTGAAAAGCAGGCTGACCAATCAGAGCCGGTTGCCGGGCAGAACAGCAGGCAGGGGATAAAGCTCACAGTGAGTGGATCGGCAATAGTCTTCAATACGTTTCTCTTGGGTTGCTTAATTAGTTTACTAATTAAATCCTGGCCCTGCAGTAGCCCAGAGGGTACGGTCCCTGGACAGGACTCTTGGCCCACGGTGGCCTTCCTAACGAGCCACAGTCACCCCTAAGAACAGGTGGCATCCTGGTGGAACGTGCCAGTGTGCCCACGGGGAGTGGGCTTCCACCTCTGCCTGTACAGGCACTCCCCGTTTTAAGATGGTAAAATAGATTAGTCCATAAATTACATAATCAGCTTTCATGATTTGGCCCCCCTGAAACGGGATCCGGGCCCTAGGGGGCGCTACAAATTAATAGTCTTGTTTATAAGAGCAATGTTTATGATTCAGGCGCTTAGGGTTAAGGGCACACCTGCCCTGCTGACACCTAAAAAAAAAAAGCACGGAAATAACGGCTCATAGCTCATGAGCGCCGTCTGCCGGAAACGGACATTTCTCCAACGTGATGGTCAAGCGGCGCGATTAAAGTCCCGAAACGGGAATTTTAAGATTACGGGTAACGATCATTTTTGGAAAATGACCAAAAGGAGCCGTACAAACGAACAAAATGCAAAAACTAAAATATCATTGAATTAATTCTTACATAGTTACATAGTTACATCTTACAGCTAACCATGCTTTATTTAAAAAGCGCAATAAGGGGAATAAACTTGTCCTTTCGATAAATAAACTTGGGTTCCCTCGACCCCCAGGGGCTCACGACCGATTCGATTTGACCTGCAGTCCGGCCTGGCGCGATACAAAAGACCTGGACCCAGGCTCCACAGTGCCAGCCTTGCCACTCTCAACCTTTGGGCATTTTTCGTTCTGTAATCTGAACCGGATTTGCCTCTGCTGACGCAATCTGGCGTGAACCGCTCGTCGGCCAGGCCGTTTTAAGGGGGCACTACTAGCACGGCATGCTATAGAGAGTATGAGAGTCGTAGCACACACTATTGCATTCCCGTATGTGAATGGAGCGACAGACATCTAGCACCTTTTCACTATATGGCTTTCAGTGATCGAGTTTTTCCAGGCATGTCAGTTTCGGTCGCTGAGGCAAAAACAGCAGAAGCACGAATGTGATCGAGAGGTTTAAAAAAAAACAAAAAAAACAGAACAAACAAGGGGGGAAAAAAACCCCAAAAAAACCCCCACGGCCTTCTGTCTCTCACACCATGCCGAGCGCCCCCAGTCAGCCTCCTTATTTCTTTTTTTTATTCCAGAACTCCTCGGTAAAGTCACGTAGTGGCTCGGTTCTGTGCAGCACGACGCATGGCAGTTTTTCAGCTGAGCCTGAATTCCTCCAGAACCCGACGCCAACCAGAACGAACGGAAAGGATTCGGAACGTAAGACGGACCAAAATAAGAGCCGGGGGTCTGTTTAAGACACGCATGCACGGTTAAATAGTCGCTCAGCCACTTCAGTCTCACGCCGAAGCTTCTTATTTCGTTTTTTTTTTCCCCTCCGCTCATGCAAACACTGTTAATAATCTGGAAGTGGTTTTAGGTAGGAGAACGCGCTCGGCCTCGTTTTCAGACGGGATCACGACGTGGTTTAAGTACGACGACACAGACAGGTCTGAGTAACACTCGGCGGTCGCAGTGACACCTTGCCTATTCTCTTTTTATGTTATTCTTTTGCATGCCGGTCTTAAATACGGTTAAGAAAGTAATAATCGGTTTATTACGCCTATAACGTGCGGCCTGAGGAAAACTCAAAAGCAAATCCGTCCCCAACTGTTTTCCTTTTATTTTACTAACCGAGAGGCCCTGAGAAATGTCTTTAAGTTGTTTTTTTTTTTTTTTCACCTTTTCTTTAAACTCTTTTCCTTTTTTTGTAACATATATGCCAGTGAACGGATATCGGATATGTTATACACAGATTAATATCAAAAGTGTGGTTTAAATTCATCACGATGGCTTTTTTTTTAATAACCTGGCGAGCGTAGGTACGGACTCGCATGCTAAAAACGCGCTGCGCGTCCCGCCGAAAAGCGGATCCGCTCGGGGCTGCTACTCAACACGAGGAAGCGAGAATATAGGAATATATAGAGATTTCGGTTTATGTAGCGTTATACCGCGCGTTTGCCTACGAATCGGCGTAACAAAGAGTTCACAATCCCCCCCCCCCCCAGTTTGCGTTTGGTTTCTGGGAGTCTGAACGGAGCGAATCGAAGCGGCTTTACAGTGCATTTCTAACGGCGCCCGAAACCAGGTCGCTCCACCTCGTTGGGAACCTTTCTCCGGAACCACTACAGTCGGCTGGCACACGCGAGCAGAGTCGACGGCGCTACGCCGGGGTTTTCGACGCGTCCTTAGGGAACGCCGGCCGAGCAGCACGCGCACGATGCTTCCTGGCACAGCTGAAGACGGTCTGCCCTCGTCCGGGAATAAATAAGCGTTAAAAAACGGAAAAAATAAACAAAAAACAAAATACAAACAAAATCGAAAAAGATTAAACCTACACAGATTAGTACGTTTGTGCTTGTCGAGGTTCTTGAAGGCAGAGCTGTACTCGTGTAGATCTTGAGTTGGTCAATATTTGGCTCACAGGCGGCGGCGAGAAGGAGAATAGCCGGAAACGGGGTCCGTCCGGGACAGACGCTCCGTCGTGCGTATTGCTCGTCGCCTTCTCCGTAAAAGTCCGTTTAAAAAGTCCCCGACGGCCGGCCCCCGAGCGCTGCTGTCCCTGCGCGTGAAGCTCGTCGATTCCGAAGTATTGCTAAACTAAAAGAACAGTCCTCACCCGACCGTCCAGAACAGAGCCACAGAGAGCAGAGGGACAGGGACGAAACTCCACAGCGAGCAGGGCCCGAGAACCTCCTGGTTTGCAGTACTGTTTTTGTCTTCGGAGGACCCGAGCCAGGAGGGGCGTTCACATTAGCGAAGCTGCGATGGGGCGCCGTCTATTCAAATCGATCGGTAACATTATTGCGAAAAAAAAACGTACGTTATTAAACAAGTACAACCATGCAGCTAATGATTCAGTTCAGCCAGTGGAATGGACGACCCGTTACCTCCCGCTCTCCCTCGGTTATTAGTGAGCAAAGAGCTAAAGGACATTCAACCGTGTAAACGAGGACGCCGGCGCGGCGCCGAGCGGGTTACGGGTTAATCTTTGGAGACAGAGAGAGGGAGAGAGAACAACGCGAGACTTCTGCACACACTGACGGGACTTTGCCGGGCTCAGAAATCGCAAGACGAAGCACAGCGGAGGTCTTAACGCGGTCCGTACAGATTCCAAGATTGCTTTGTTGGTCGAAAGGTCAGGGTGGGAGGGAGGGAGGAGGTGTGGGTTATGGGGTCGTGGCATAAGTGTGTGTGTGTGTGTGTGTGTGTGTGTGTGTGTGTGTGTGCCCGCCCGCTCCCACCACACACTAAGGTTTGTGCTGTTTTCCAGTGAAGGACAGTGCGGACTCACTCCACGTCCCGGTGAACTTCGGACGCGTCCGCGCGGCAGATCGGGCAGGTTCGGTTGGTCTGCGGGACGACAGCACGACACGCTAGACGTTAGTCTGTGACCAGGGTCGGGTATGGGTTCCAAAACTTTGATTCAACTCATCAGCTCATCGTACTAAGGAATCAGGGGCGGACCGATCCGATATTAGGCTCAGACATCGGCGATACCAAACTCAGAAACTTAAGCCGATCCCTTTATTTTCTATACAGGGATTAAAAGCCTGAGTTCATGCCCGCTATAAAGGGATTAAAAGCCTGAGTTCCTACCCGCTATACAGGGATTAAAAGCCTGAGTTCATGCCCGCTATACAGGGATTAAAAGCCTGAGTTCATGCCCGCTATACAGGGATTAAAAGCCTGAGTTCCTACAGAGATTACAGACATATAATTTGTTCCTAGATGTCTGTTTCTAAGATAAATGCTTTAAAAAAGCAGCTATAAACTAGGCTAGCACTCACCTTTAACCATTTGTCCACACACTTGGCGTGAAACTCATGATTACAGGGTAACACTCGAAGTAGCTGCCTTGACTCGAAATCACTAAAGCACACGACACACCTGCGGGGAAAGGAGGGGGGGGGGGAATAAATCACAAGTTTGGTTTTTACAGTTGTGCTGTGCCTGCCGTTGCCGAGTTTCCCCTGAATCTCTGGTGGCACTCACAGCGTTTGTTCCGATTGGTGCTTCTCTGAATTGAACCTGTAGGATGGAAGCTGCTCGATGTCGGCTTTCGTCAGTCCTCG
This sequence comes from Parotocinclus haroldoi, assembly GCA_034779995.1. NCBI lineage: Eukaryota > Metazoa > Chordata > Actinopteri > Siluriformes > Loricariidae > Parotocinclus > Parotocinclus haroldoi. The sequence goes on along the minus strand of JAUZST010000968.1, from coordinate 13,888 downwards.
TGGCTTCGCCTCCCCGAGCCGCTCGGCCAGGTTCAGTAACGCCTGAGAGAGGAAACGCTGTTAAAACGACAAGAGGATTCAGTGATCTGAACACGACACGTCTCGCTCGCTCACCTCGTAGTTCTCCATCTCCACGTCATCCACGTCCAGGTCCAAGCTGATGGTCGGGCCCACGGCGGTGGGAGGCACAGGAAGCATCGAGCTGTTCCGGGACAGGCCACACACACACACACACACACACACACACAGGTGAATTTGTTAGAGCTAAATACCCATTATTTAAAGCATCACAGGCATTAGATCATACGTAAATGGATCAGGTCATGCCCGCTATACAGGGTAATAATAATAATCAGTCCATGGAATAATCAATAATCAATCAGGCTCTATCAGAGCTAGACTGCAGTCCAGTGTGATCGTGTACAGACTTACAGGAAGTACGGGAGGAAACCGGGGTAGTAGGGAGGAGGAGGGGGTGGAGGAGGCAATGGCTGCTGTAAGCGATACCTCTGGGCACTGCCACGCCTGGGCAGCATGTGAGGATATGGCTGCAAAACGGACAAGACACACACACACAGGACCAAAATCGTCGTCAGCACAAACGAGGACGAGTGTGATTCAATAGTTAATCTGAAGGGCTGGCTGTTCCTAGACTGGCACTCTGACAGGTTCTAAACATGGGCACGCTGTGGGCACCGCACGATCTGCGGCAGATGGGTGTTCAATTATTAACGGGGCACACATACGGTGGCGGGAGTCTAGAGTCTAAACTAGGGTAAACGTTTGAACAATCTTGACACTCACCACGGCGAAGGGCAGCTCTTGGTGAAGGGCTTCTTGGGGCAGGTGGTACGGTAAGGGCACGGAGGGAGGCATGGCTGCTGGTGGGTGATGGGCTGTAGGGTAAGGGAACGTCCCCAGAGGGTGCTGCTCTCCTCTCAGGTCCACCTCGTTCTCCACTCTCTGCAGAGGCTGGGCGGAAAAACACGGCACTGTAATCATGGAGAGCCAGGACTCGGGCTCTCTCACGGCTCGGAGGGAAATGAGCTCACCATGCGCGGGTGCTGAGGCTGCAGGGGGATGAAGTGGCTGAGGGGCGCCAGCGCCGGGGGCTGGTGCGGTGCCACCGGGGGAGGAGGACTCGGGTGCAGCAGGAAGTGCTCGCTGGAGATCAGAGGAGGGAAGGCCTGGTAAGAGACGGGCAGGTGGTGCATGGTGCACGCCTGGATCAGCTGCACAAGAGACAAAACCACAATCAGTCAGTCTGCCCAATTCACTCGTCACATTATCTCACCATGGCAGCATGCAATAATTATAATTATAATGATATATATACACACACACACCCAATAAGTCACTTTCCGCAGGCAGTGCCCGTCTAGCGGACATAAACACGCAGGCCAATGAAATAAACAGATTCTGCAAAGTCGTCTTAATCAATTCCAAATCTGAATTTTATACTTCTTTCATCACAATGCTCGTTTATAGTAATTTAGTTCTCGTTTTATGCTCACAATGCTCGTTTATAGTAATTTAGTTCTCGTTTTATGCTCAATTTGGTTCTCGTTTTATGCTCACAATGCTCGTTTATATTAATTTAGTTCTCGTTTTATGCTCACAATGGTCGTTTATGGTTATTTAGTTCTCGTTTTATACCCATGACCGTAAAGGTTTCAGAGTCTCAGGAGTTCCTCGGGTCTGTGGTGAGCATACAGACCAGGGGTGCCCCCTTGTGACACTTAGGTGCTACTAATGGCCCGATTAGACCGAGCTGGTGAAATGGCTTAAAATACTGTACATCCGGAGCGACAAAACAACTGAGGGTCAGGGGCCACGCCGAACGTTTCTCTCTCTCTCTCTCTCACACACTCACACTCACACACACACACACACACACGGGTGAGTTACTACGACCACAACACAGATGCGATGAGGCAGAAAGCAGGTGATAAACTCGTTCTCAGCCTCTTTATCTGCTCTAATGGTCTGAGCTAAAGGACACCGGCCGAGCCGAAGCCGAACATGGCTACCGAGAGGCGAAGGCTCGGGGGTAGCCATGGCGGCTCGGGGCGGGGCGGGTGTTAAGCGGGAGCGTGAGATGCGCTGGACACACGGCACTGGCATTCCCGGCTCTTCCTTGTTCAAACTCACAGGAGGAGGAAGGCAGCAGAGCAGAGAGAGCTGTCCGCTGAACATTACCGAGCATGCTGGGAGCTGCTGCGCGTTACACGCCGGGATCGGCTGGCCCGCGTGCACAGGAAAGCCGTGGGTCGTCACCGTGGTAACCGTGTACGAGATCGGAACGGATCCCTGGTGCATCTTGAAGAGAGGAGACACGAGAACCAACACAGCTGTGAAACCAGCGCCGATACGCCACGTTTTAAAATGTAAAAGATTTCGAAAAATTGGCCAAAATGTCCCGTTTGAGTACGACTGTACGCCAATCCTAAATGTAATACTACTTATTAGAGATGCACTGAAGCTTCGGGAGATGTTCTGAGAGAGAAAAAAGTCCAAAAATCCCCCCAAAAAAAGTCAGTACATGAATCCAAAAAAAATAAATGAGTCATTACTGGAGAGGATGAGATCCCTTTTTTTAATTGGGGGGGAGGGGGGAGAGACGACCCTCCTACCTGTTCGTGGAGGTCCACCATGATGGAGGTCTGCTGGGGCGGGTGTGTGGAGGGATGGAGCATCCGGGGGGCGCTGGCTGGACTGTACTGCCTCGACTCCTCTACAGGAACGGCCGGATGCTGCTGCTGCTGCTGCTGCTGGGGGGGGAAGGCAGCGTGGGGGAACGGCTCATCCTGCCGGGGGCCGGCGTGAACGACGGCTCGGTCCCGCTGCCCCCACTGCCAGCGTGCTGGAGGACTGCCAAAACAAAGCCACATTTGTGATTTCAGAACGCTACGTAAATACAAGACGACCTGTCCAGACTGGGCTACGGACCCTGAGCGGACCCCCGACCTGGACTAAACGAGACTAAACTAAGTTTCTGTGTCGTTCACGTTTGATCCCGTAGAAGTCGCTCTTCAAAGCTGACCCACCTTCTCCTGAGGTGCACGGGTGCGTTGCAGGGACCCCCGATGAAGCTCCTCTGGTTTAAGGGGGCTGTTGGCGGCCGCCTATTCACAGCTATTTCCCATGGTCGCATTGGGGACGGCGTGAAGAACGAGTCGCAGCCGAGGGCGGAGTGGGGGAGCTGGGGCTCGAGGCACTCGGGTCTGACAGCCTCCGATTGTCTTCAGCTCTGTCTCACACACACACACACACACACACACACGATAAGGGTCTCCTAACTGTTGTGAAATGTGTGCTAACAAAACTTGCATTTTTTTCCTGACAATGTCTGGGATGTTTGGCGACCCCCCCTGTGGGCAGTCCGGACCCCGGGTTGGGAACCACAATTGTTTGTTGAACAAAGATGGAAGTTTATCAATTTGGCTTCTTTAACGTTGATATCGGCATCGGTGGCCACCTCAGCGACACACACACATATTCGTCATATATATATATACAGGTCATTGCCAATTTAGTGACACCAATTAACCTAACTTGCATGTCGTCGGGGCTGCAGACATGGGCAGGACCTGCAGAGATGGAAGTAGAATATAGATGCGATTGAACGCGAGTTTCGCTCGACTGCGTCTCTTTTCGTTTAAACAGAACAAAAGTAGCAGCACGTCCCGTCGCTTCCAGGGGTGCAGCGACACCCTCTGACACCCTCTTTCTCCCCGTTATCGACATCACACACGCTAAAAAGACGCTTTTATTTCCGAAAATGCAACACGATGCAAACGAACCTAAATAATCCCCATGCCTCGACTAGGAATGACCAAAATCGTAAACAAAAGGCTCTACTGTAGCATCACGTCTTAAATAACCGAGCAAGTTTACGTTTTTTGGGGTTATAGGCACATATTTGGCTATTTAGGGCTTTAAAAGTCCTTTTAAAAGTCTTTCGCTCGGCTAAAACACTCACTGAAAGAACCTGTTAGGTTTTTGGTCCCTGTGATCACCTTAGGACTTTTTTAAAGGACGCAAATCTCAGGGGGGGAAGACAAACTGGTTTTGACCCCGGAGCGCAAGGAGACGCACAAAACACTCCACCTGTTCCTCTGCACAGCCCCACCGCCGGGCCAGGGTTAGCATCAGAAAACCAAAAACATCAGCTGCCCCTCCCTCAGAAACTCCCTGTCCAGCCTGACAGGAGAAGTTTGGCGTATTAATCGACTAAAAAGCCTCAAAGGGGTCCGGGCTGGCTCGTACTGGTCTGACTGGTAGACTCTTCTTGCGCAGAAGCGCACGGGCACAACATATACTGGTTTATACTGGTTTTCTATAGCATGGTGCGCCTGTGCCGAATGTAGGAACCTTTCCAAATGGGGTGACAGGAAGTTACTGGATCGACAAAACGGGACGAATCTATCAGGAGATTCAAGAAAGGCACGAGCCTAAAGAATGACGAGAAACAGCCCCCGTTTTACTACATAACGTCGGTTTCCGTCGCGTGCACGTGTCCGGTAAGTTGACAGTTTGATAAAGTCCGTGTCTTCTGGTCGCTTCCCCTTCAATTTCCAGCTACAAATTGCACTTTGCTGCGAGCTCGCGCACACGAGACATAAAAGTGGCGCAAGGGCTCAGAGCTGCGGCAGAGCGCGTGAGAGAGAGAGGCCATGTGCTCGAGACAAAGCAACAACAAAGGAGCAGCTCTCGAACCCCGTCCCGTCTCACACAGCCTGGCCCCCAAGCCCCGCGCTCCGACCAAGGACCAGCAGTGGGAACGGGCCCGGGCGCGAGCTCAAAACCGCGTTTGTTTGTTTACTTTGTTTGTTTTTTGTCAAACCGCTGCGGGCTTGTTTTCGTGCAGGCAGAGGCGTCCTCGTGCTCCGCCTGGCACAAAGGCAGGGGTGTTACAGGGGTCAGGGAGGCTCCCCGGGGTGCAGCTGGGCCCTGGCCGGTTTTGCACCCGAGCCAAAACAGCAGCAGAGACAACGAGAACGCCGGGGATACGTAGCGCGAGGCTCCAAACAATGCGCTTTAGCAGGTTAGCTTAGCACAGGCGCTACGCAAACAAATAGGAAATGAGGCTGCACGCGCAGCTACATTTGCACGCCAAGGCCAGGCTCGGGCTAACTCGCAAATCCCGGCATTTCTCTCTCTCTCCCAAATTAGCTCGAGCTTTCTCCCCACGGCGCGACACGAACAAACAAACGATTTCAAGATCGCTTGGCGTAAAACAGCCGTTAGCATGTAGCATAGCTTACTTGTTTTGGACTGATGGCTCCCTCTGGGGCGGCCCCGCGCGCCCTTCGTCTTCAGTTCGGCTTATTTTTGGGAGGCAAGCAATCCAGATGTGAAGCCAGCAGCTGGAAACAGGGGGTTTATCGCACTGATCGGGTCCCACTTCCTCGCGCTGCAGAACGCCGTTAAATCTCGGGCTCAGGTCGCCTCTAAAGCCCGTTCCTGCGCGAGCCAAGACCCCGGTTCAGATCACTGTTCGTGTGCCTGTTATAACCGATCATCGCCAACGCCTAGAGAGCCAGAACGAGCCCGAAACGTTTAACATTTCCGTCCCGACCGTTGAATTCGAAGCGTTCCGCCGCGCGTGTTGTCATTTCTGTTACCCCCCGTTGACGTCACAGAGAGGTGATGTCACTCAAACGTAGCCCCGCCCACTCAGACCACCAAAACACCGTCCGAGCGCTTTGTGTTTTGAAGCTTTCTGTTGTCTTAGGAGTCCCAAATGATTCAGCGCGGTGTTTTAGCGGGAGGGGAAAATCCAACAAGCCAGTTATGAACGGTCTTTAAAAAAATGATTCGTTTTACTCGATTGACCACAACGCCAGAAAAACGCTGCGTTTTTACGTATTCACTGTGGTTAGCCTTAGCTAAACCGGTACACCTACAGCGTATAAAGATGATCCCAGCGTGATTTATCACCCAGAAGTTACACAAACACACACATGCATGTGCACCCTCTCCTCTCTATGACCCCACACGTGAGTAAAATTCACAGACATTTCCTAAAAACGTTGTTTAATATCCCGTAAATGCTTTAAAGGTGCTGCTGGTGACATTAAATCCAACTCACTCCATCTCTCTCTCTCTTTGTCTCTCTCTCTGTCTCTCTTCTTAATTTTACTCACCACGTTAAAAAAAAGAAATGCACTTTTTGCTCACCACATATTCAAAACAGGCTACTTAAGCTTTTAATAGTGTTTTTTTTTAATCAATGTTATATATCTTTTTATTTTTCTATTTTCATCCGGCGTAAAACGAGTTTTGTTTGCCAAAAACTGAGCAGCTGAACCACAGAGGAATGACTCCACATCATGACCAAATGATTCACGTGCATTTAGACGAACATCACGATTCCTCAAAACGATTCACTGCTTCAAATGAGTCTTACATGTGGCCGAATGATTCACTGATTCAAACACTGATTCGACTGTTTCTCGCCATACATTGTTCGTCACCGCCGCTCCCTCGAGGTCAGGACCCTCACCCGTCTCCCACAGATCGGATGTCCAGCAAAAGTCCCGCCACCAGCATCCTGTGAGGGATTAGAGGATGGCCAACACAAACTGTGCAGCAACAAATGAGCTGCTGCCGCTGACTTTATCTCTCCATGGTGGAGCAGCACGATATACGCTTCTAACTGAGGGCACAGCGAGTGAACAGGGGTCTAAACTCCAGCAGCACCACAAAGTGTCAGTGCAGTGCCGAGCATGAGCCGCCATCCAAATAATGCCTGATCTGTGGGGGTCCTGACCAATCGAGAGCAGAGTAAAGGGAATGAAGAACGGTTTGTAGAAACAGGGAGGTTTAAAACAAAACAGTTCTCTAGCGAGCTCAAATCTATTCGAAATTCTAAGTAAAAACCCCCGAGTTTGACCCAATCCTGCTATTTAGTCGAAGAGGACAATAAAATAAAAATAAATAATGCCTTCAATAAAATTCCTCCACCTATCAGTGAAGTATCTGATCTGCCCTTGGAACTGGCTCTGGAATCTGTCCCCAGAACTCAAATGACTCTTAACAAGAACAACGTCGTCCATAACATCTTTAGCGAACACACTGCTCGCCAAAATTGATTAATAATTAATGATGAAATATCGCCTAATTTGTGTGAGCAGAATGTATGGATTTAAGAAGAAGAAATTCCATCCGTAATCCAGAGGGCCGCTCTGTCTTTGGGGAAGGGGGGGGGGGACCAAAACAACAACAACAACAACCCATCACTGTCATTATTATTTATTTAGAGAGATCTCTGGGCGGAAACGCGGTTTGAGACACGATCTGAATTCCAAATGGCTCCTTGTTAGACGCTAGTGCACTACGTAGGGCGCATGGATCCGTTTGGACTGCGGCACTAATTACGTAAACCTTGCGCCAAACAAGCAGCCGGCAACCTGGTGCCTGCAAAGCGATGCGAAGACTTTTCTTCAAGGCTAAAGCAAAATAAAGCAAAAGATGACGTTAGAGAATGTGATGTGACGCTAATGGATGTACTGGGGAATAAAACAGCCTAGAACCGCGAATAAAAACACCTTGTTCTGCATTTGGTCTTTGGCTTTGATGCAGCTGCACTATGCACGGATGTTTTGCATGCAGACATTAAATTGTACACATCCTAACATCGTAATACTTCATCCAAGCATCAGATCACGCTTCTTCTTTTTTTTCCAGCACTTCCAGCTCATGCGCCCCCCAGACAGCATCCAACGCGTAAAAGCGCACAAGATACGCAAAACCCGCCGATCCAAAACGTTACCTGATTGTTAATCTGCGCGCATTTCGGTCCTGAATCCCATCTCTCAGCAACACAGATCCGGTGCCGCCTGGATCCCCGGTTTCAGTGGATCATTCCGCGGGTTTCACCACCGGCGCGGTGAAAATGGTACAAACCGGCGGCGCGTGGACATAAAGAAACACAACATCCCCTCTTCAGCCATTCACCAAACGCGTGCTGGAGTTTTGGCACCGCACCGTGACCCATGTGACAGGCCTGTTGTCATGCTTCAGGAATTTGGGCGATTTTCGGACAAACCCCTATATGGAGCAGTTTTTAAAGGAGCGCTTGTTTTACCGTAATGGCTCTAGTATTGGTCCAGATTTCGCCCAGGCTCAGTGATGTGGGTTGTCGCTTTGCCCAATGTCAGACCATACCATAGGTGCGCCCTCGCGCCTCCATCATCCACATTTCATCATCATGTCCCGGGCAGCACGTGGGAAACGTCATGTCTGACTGTTTTTAACCCTTTAGAGGCCCGGGACTGCTTTTGATCTTATTTGTTTTGCTTTTGCCCCAAAGCCTTTAAATGTCATTTGGACTTTTGCTCTGAACAACGCAGCCAGATTTGACCAGAAATAAACTTTAACCCTAACCTTTTGACCATTTCCACAGATTAAAGGCAAGAATAAAGAAACACCAATAACAAATTAGTCAAATACATAATAAAAAACATAAATACAGAATTATATATTAAATACAATTTAGAGTACACAATTGGTAAAACAAATAATACAATTAATAATTTGCTTAATTGTTTTTTTTTAAACTTTTTTTAAAATTAAATTAGCTTAAGTGTTCTTTTATTATATTATTTATAATATTCTATTATATTCTTATTTTAAGAATGTAAATAATAATAATCATAGGAGTAATTATACTTTTTAATAATAATTAATATATTAATAATATTAATAATAATATTTGTGATAATAATATTTAAAAAATTGTAATAATATTGTAATAGTAATAATAATCATAGTAATAATAATTTTGTAATAATAATAATTATCATGTTTGTAGTAATAATATTTTTTTAAAAAACGAATATTTGTAATAATAATTTTAAAAATAATAATGATTGTAAAATCAATATTTGTAATGATAATAATCACAATAATCATAATGTTACATATTTTTAAAACAGCTTATTCCTGTTTGATCCGGATGACCGGGTGTTTGTTGTTTATAGAATCGTTTTGTATAAGTATATGTATATGTGTGTGTTTGTGTGTATCTTGGTGAAAACATAAAGGTGCGTCATAGATCTGCTATTTTTATACGATATAAAATACTGATTTAAATCGTTGGACTGTTGATTAGAATCTTACGTGATCCTATCAGAACCTCCCAAGAACCACAATCCATCCAATTCCTCAGCATCCTCTACCTTCTACAGGTGATTCAATACGAAACAGAGAAGATTGACCTTCAGCCTGTGCAGGAGCCACCCTGTTACCAACCATAAAAAATAAACACAGGCCGTCATGACACACAACTCCACTTATCTGATTTCAGGATGTTGTTGTTTTTTGACATAGATTGATATTTAGAGAATAAGTACAGATCAATTCAGATCAATTACAGAAAAAAGCAGAGATGTTTTAGTTACATCTGTAAAAACTGTAGAAAAAGGAAAGGCTATGAAGTGAAAAATGACAGGGTTGGATTTATGTAGGTTTTCGTTTATTTCGGTTTCAGCTCTGGCGTGCTTAGGTATGGAATGTGTTTTTGACTGGATCTTCTCTCCGGAGGTAAATCAGGAACGACCAACCGGAAGGAGGCCCTGCTGGAGGTCCAGAACCTGCTGGGTTGACTATACATCTTCTGGCTGGACCTCTGGACCCCTAGGGGAGGGGGCGGGGCTTATGCGCTTACCCTGTGAATCCCCAAAATACCAAAACCGCGAGCACAGCTCCAGAGATCCCCAATTCAACCACAAACTCTAGCTCTGAATGTGTGGAGTTGGTATGTTCTCCCCTTGTTAAGATGGGTGTAAAACAGGATAAATCAGGTTGAATTGATTGTTCAGATTCAATAACGATAAAAGACGATTTCCAGGTCTGAGTCCAAATGAGGTCGAGACTGAGACCAAATAAGGTCGAGACTGAGTCCAAATGAGGTCGAGACTGAGACCAAATGAGGTCGAGACTGAGACCAAATGAGTTCGAGACTGAGACCAAATGAGGTCGAGACTGAGACCAAATGAGTTCGAGACTGAGATCAAATGAGGTCGAGACCGAGACCAAATGAGGTCGAGACCGAGACCAAATGAGGTCGAGACCGAGACCAAATAAGGTCGAGACCGAGACCAAATGAGGTCGAGACCGAGTCCAAATGAGGTCGAGACTGAGACCAAATGAGGTCGAGACCAAGACCAAATGAGGTCGAGACTGAGATCGGACTGGAGGACTCCTACACGATGACTATTCGGATGTAACTGATGTGGAATAACCACGAACGCTTACACGTCTTCAAAAATAAAAACAAACAAGCAAACAAAGTTTAGTGTGAGGATTGTAAATGCTTCTGTTATCTCTGCTCCTCAAATGTTGCTCTTGTCACGACAGTTCAGTTTTATCTGACTCTGACTCGGACCTGAGGTTCTTAATCGAGCTGGGACCGAATTCACGAAAAGTGCCTTTCAAACCTCATCCTTCATCCAACGATTAGGGGGAAAAAAAACGGCTATTAAGAATCGATCTTTTGATTATTTTCATCACTGACCGATTTATTTTCTTAAGAACGAATCGAAGAACAGGAGGTATTCCCGAAACCATTACGTTCTTAAATGTTTTCTGAACTGAACAATAACCTCACGCTTATCTTAGGCTACTCCTTCCCGTCGTCATCTCACAATATTTTGAGTCCTTTCAGGCTCTAGTTTTATCGATTCCCTCAGGAATCTCTGTTTTTGTTTACCTTTCTAACTTCCTTAGTGACTGATACATGCATTTGTTATGAGATTACTTCACGTGAATCCTGTTTTGCTTAAGATTCTGTTACATCTGCGTATAAAAATCAAATAAAGCCAGGTAAACATCCTCTCTCACATCTATAAAGTTTGAAATGGATGAAACCGGCTTTGATCTTTGTCTTACAGACAGTCTGTATTATATTTAATATATATATATATATGTACATATAATTACATAGATTACATAGCTTTTGTTATATTATCTAAACCCGAGAGACCTCGTACCCCTGGATCCAATTTTGTACTACAGCCTTGACTCAGTGCCAGCAATAGAAATTTAGAATGGAATAGAATAGGACAGGGTGTCCCAATACTTTTGCCCACGTAGTGCCCACGAGCATGAGATTTCTGCGGCCCAGAGGGTGTTCGGTTCTCATGCTTGAGCTCACGAGTGGCATCTCAACCATTGTTCTCTAACGTGAAAGAGCTCGTTAGTGCCGGAGAGGGATTTCTTTTTTTTTTTTTAATTTGGTGACTCTCGCTTGGGATTTCTCGCTCCACATCACCCTAAAGCAGGTCCGCCCCACAGAGTTCGGATCCCATAACTGAATCCAAGTTCATAGCACATGAATTATGTTCATTTCCGTTATCAGATCAGATCTCCAGGTCGAGGAAGCTCGGGTGATGATTCCACCGTCCTGTTAATGATTGGCCTTTACGGCTTTGGGACGACAGTTTAACAGCCTCGTAACAGGCAAAGGTCCAGTCGTGTCCTCGGTCTTACGTTGATCAGGAGACGCTTCACATCAGAGCAGCATCGAGGACCAGAATGAGCACGGTAAGTTCCTCCTGTCTGCTTAAAATCTTTTTAAAATCCATTATATAAAATAAATCTTTTTACCAGTATCCCATGGTCATAAAATGTACCATTCTGCCGTATAGAGTTGTTTAGTCCATTACTTCAAAAGCGAAAATCAGTTTATTGTCATAATATAACGTTATTAATGTCAGATTTGTGTCCACAGCGCCGTCTCAAAGCAGCTTTAGAATTTTAGAGGAGCTTCTCATATCCAAAATCTAAGGCCAGTCCTAAATCGACCGACCCTAGGGCGACAGTGGCAAGGAAAATCCCCAAGAGGACTGACCGGAGTTACGCCGTTTAAAGGTCTATTGTAAATAGTTTAATGAATCGAAGCCGAATTTAAAAAAAAAATAGAAAAGACAATCTTTTAAAATATATATATTTTTTTTAAAATAATAAGAACAGCAGTGAAAACAGAGAACGTATAAACGATTCGCTTTCATATTTCTGTTTTGCTTCAAAACTTTCGCCTTCAGTCCTTCAGCCTGTGAATTCTGCGAAAAAGAAACACAGAAGATAAACGATTCAAATTAGAATACATTTCTTATCTCTTTAATCTGCATTAACAACACGAGCTTAACCTATCCTACTAACCAGAACTTATGGAAATAATAACCAGAGAGAACGAAATAAATAGCTGTGATTTTTTTCTCGAAACGGTTAATTTAATGTAATCATAAGCCATGGCTAATGCTATAAAAAAATATCAAAAATACACCAGTTTTTGAACCATATATTCTTTCTAACATAAAACTCTTGATGTTCAAAACTAAGAATAACGATGCATAATTTTTTATATATATATATTTGGCAAAGCATAAAGAAACATTATTAAATGAACACAAATAAAACATTTAAACAGGTTCGGACCCGGCCTCTGGTTAGGACCTGTATGGAGTTTGGCATGTTTTCCCTCCCCCTTAAAGGCACTAGTTGGTACATTCTTCCTAAACTGACCATAGAGTTTCTTTTCCTTACTATATGACGTTTAAAAACCGTGATTAAACCGCTTTTTTGACTTTTCACGTTTCATTCCTCCCTTACCGTACAGTTTCCACCCCATAAATAAAAGAAATAATGTGGGATTAAAAACACAAGAATCAGTTCCTAGGCTGTTTTTATACTCAGGTGTATGATTCCGTCTTGAAACAGGATTTCTAAATATATGTCCTGACATTAAAACGATTCTTTTGTTTGTCTGTATAGTGTAAAACGCCAAAGGTTGACAATTATACTGTAATTCTTTAAAATAAAAGTTCGGTTTCTTTGCTAACAGTCTGTGTTTTGGTGACACCATATTGGAGCATATTCATCTTACAAATTTTACAAATCTTACCTCGATATTTCTGACAGGGTTTTTAATGTAGGACTAACATTTCTCCTTTTATTGTTATGTAAATCTAATGTGTTTGTCGCTGCTTTTGTTTTATTTGCTTCCTCATTGGCCCGGTTTTTAGCCCCAGTCCAAAGGTGACAGAGCAGCACTGGGTTATAGAGACAGATATGACTATCTGGATTAATTCAGTTTTATTGTCCGTGTATTCTGTAATCCTGTGTATGCATCATCGTCACCTGGTTCAGCAGGCTGTATCCCTTCTCGATTCGTTTTTAAACCCTGTCCTGCTTTTCCTGTACAGTGGGACGGCCGGGGGATGAAGGGGGCATTACTTCTGCTCCTGGCTCTTTTCTCCACCTGTAAGTATCTGGTATCATGGATACTGTTGATCGTTTTGATGCTGTTGCAGCGTAAGAGCTCAAAGTCCACCGTGAGATACCCTGAAGCCGTAATAAACCGATCTGACGCAGAAACGATTCGCATAGTTGTGTTTATGGCCCCGAGGGTAGATGTTTAGGCTTGTTTTATAATATAATATCACAGTGCGATATGATATCTAAAATGTTACTAACTATAATCTGGCCATAATCACATCCTGATCCTGACGAAAAGGTCGTGCTTTCGTTCAGTCTATACTCCACTTGACCCAAATTAGGATTTGGATCGTGCATTTCCTGAACAACTAGTCAACCGTGATACCCGGCCAAAACTGGTCCCCGGTTTATAAGGAAATGTGTAATAAAGGTTTAACCATTCAAATGTTCCAAAACAACAATACTAGAAGAAAACAAGGCTGTAAAATAAAAGGGATTAAGACGTTCGGTCGATTTCTGGGCATGCTCTCAATGCAGATATCTGTCTCCTGCTGGTTATACAGACGAATCCGGTTAACGGGGATGGTTTTGGTCCTAATAAGCGGCTGGTACGATTAATCGAACATGCCCTATGTTAGAAGACGGGACGTGCTATAATTGATGT
>JAUZST010000967.1:0-15870 GCA_034779995.1 Parotocinclus haroldoi | reverse complement strand
GGTTTCTTCCTCTTAATCTCAGGGAGTTTTTCCTTTCCACTGTCGCCATTTGGCTTGCTCATTAGGGACAATAGAATCTCATTTGTGACGTTGTTTATGAATCAATGTGAAGCTGCTTTGTAACAATGTCTTTTGTAAAAAGTGCTATCCTAATAAAATTGAATTAAATAGAATAAAGTATCAAGAATACGAAAGAGAATTTGGCAGCCACTGAGTATGGTCAGATCTGAAAGGTAAGCACTGTGATGGCCTAGTGGTTAAGGTACTGGACTATGAACTAGAAGGTCCAGGGTTCAAATCCCACCTCAGTCAAGCTACCACAGTTGGGTCCCTGAGCAAGGCCCTTAACTCACAATTGCTGGAATTGCAAGACTGGATGAATTGTAAGTCTCTCTGGATAAGTGCGTCTGCTAAATGACCTAAATTTAAATTTAATAATTATATTAAGGTCATGACTACATTCTTAAAGAAATAAAACAAATTATATTAAGAGATAAAAATGTTTTTTACTGGCATAAAAAGCATGTCAGGACGTTCACTTAAATAACCAGTTCACACCGGGCAGAGGCAGGAGATACGGAGCAGGAGTTGCCTGTGTTACGGTTGCCAGGTCTACCATTTGTAAGCAGCTTTATACAAAAATAAGACCAAAGGCACTCCCAAATTACAATTACAGGTAAAAGAAAAATATACCATTATTCGCCTATTCATTTTCTTATCCGATGAATCCTGGTCACGGTCATGGGAAAGCCCAGCTGGTGCCACATGAGGCAAGGCAGGAACAGCCTTAGACAAAGCGCAAATCCATCGTAGGGCACATACGCGCACACTCGCACATGCTAAGGGCACTTTAGTTGCACCAATTAACCTAACGCCTGTAGGAGGAAACTGGAGTACCCAGAGTAAACCCTCACAGACACAGGGAAGACCTGCATGGTAGGGATCAAAACAGGGATATGATTTTAATTAGTATTACTTATCAAATGATCAGTCTGTCTCATTGTACTACGTCACACGTTCTAGGCTTTATCTGAAACCCAATTCACTTCTATTAAGATATTTTCTTTTGTGAGATATGGCAACCCTGGCGTGTTCGTGTATAAGTAACCGGTTACGTCCTGGGTTGCTAGTTAGCCCACGTTCAAAATAGAGAATAATCAAATTCAGTTGATGCGTTTCTAAACTTTTTGCGAACGTTTATGTTTTGTATACGACCTCCAGTTGCTTATTTGTAAAAGCTGCAAATGAAAGTGGGAAAAAAGAGCTGTTTTCAACTGCTCCAGCTAAGGGTGCAGGTCCTCATCTCGGTATCCGACAGCAGGTGGAGCTCGGTACGACCACCAATGCTGCCAAACAATAACACCACCAGGTCTATCCTTCTATCCTCTTAAGTGTTACGGCGTCCCCTTACACAGGGCCGTAACAGTACGTAACTTTTGTCTCTACAGCTATTGTTTCTTACAGAAATATTGTGGATTTCTGGCCACTTCAGCTCCCTAAACTAAACCCCACTGAAAACTCGTGGAGCGAACTGAAGAGCAGAGTGTTCAAAAGAGTGGCTCTGGAGAGACTCTGTATTAAGGAGACTGTCAGATTCCTTCATAAGAGAAGACACAGTGCTGGTATGTTGGCAGGGTGAGTCTGCAAATGTTTGTAAATGCTGACGTGTCAAGTAGGCATTAGACGACTGTCGTCTGAAGAACGATCACAATGAACAACATTGCGATCCAAATTCAGTTTGGAGGGACCACATGTGAGCCTTACAGCATAGCCTCCCCCCCCCCCAATAGTTACATAAACACCTCACAGTCTAGTTATCATCTGGGACAGCTTCTAATATCAGACTTATTTATAATGATGGCTATATTCATTGAATTCATACCAATAGTGGAACGGGTTTATGCTGTTTCAGTTTGTCGCTGCTGCTCTGGCTAGGGAGCCAGTTCTGGTTCGACAGCATAAACCACGAGTTCTTAACCTTTTTTTGGACGTAGACCCCTTTTTATATAAAACATGTTGCGATCTGGTTAATTTGACTCATTTTTGGAATCTATATATTTTGCTGGTCTCTAAGCTCATGAAGCTTTTGTTTGGAAAAAAAAAAAAAAAAATCAAAAGGCTTTCTTTGCGAATAACGAGTTTCAAGTGCTGTAGCAGCCTGGAAGGTTGGAGGCTTTCCTTTGCCAACGCTTCACCACAAACCACTCGCTGTGGCCATGCATCATCTCCAAAGTGTGAGTGTGTAAAAGTCTTGCTCAGTATTTTTCATCGTATTTTCTTCATTTTTATCGATTCAGAAATTTCTAGGGTGATTTTGTGCATTGTCTTTTTGTATTCGTCTTTTCCTGTACGTTACACCTATTAATAAAATCAACCAAATCCAGCTTGTTAAGGGCTTAGTTACAATTTATTAGACGTTTAATCAACGAACAGGATTGAATAATCAGTCTGTTTGAGGTGGTGACCCACAGGTGGCTCTTAATCACTACATGATATTCTCGGTTTAGGAGAGCCCATTATTTTAGCTGTTTGCTCATTATAAGCCCTACCTCTGACTCGGACTCGAGTGCGAGATTTAACAGACTTAACAGATTTGATGACTTGTCACTCGACTTTGACTTTACCCTCAGTTGCTAGGGTTTTAAGTCTTAAGAGTGTCCACAAACCCATTTTTGAATATCCCGGTTTATTTTCAAGTGTTAAAATAATATTGAATCACATAACAAAAAAGAGAGAGACTGACAAACGCCCAGCAGCAAGAGCCTCCACAAAGCGGCTATCAATAACACAACAGGGTTTGAGAAATAAGAAATACCGCCATTTCCTCCTGTACTGCAAACGATATGGCTCCCGTGGTTACGGTGGAGCTCAGTGGGTTTAAAAACTTACAACTTAATATTGGTAATATGTCTTCTTCTGACATGGCATTATTAAAAACAAATGATGTTTGCAATAAATATATATGACAAAGTGCAATACAATGGTCCAAATATTCAATAAATAAACAGAAATAGTTAATATGTTACTGTGTGTACTTCTCCTGTGGTTTTATCACAACAATATGCACGCTTTCATTAGAAAAAAAAAATGCCCCAGTGAATTCTTAATAGAAAACAAAACACAAAACAAAACAATCATTCAATAATCGCAATCAAGGTAAAATGTTCGATCTATCGTGCTACTTATTTGAGGTCATATCGCCCATCACTGGTTCACAAGTTTATGTTATATCATAAAATTACAGTTTGTTTTTTATAGTGACTCATTAAGTGCAATTTTCGCTATGGAAATAAAAAAAAAAAAAAGATGAACAGTCGGTACTGCGTTAGTGGATTCAAATAACCGTGGGCTGAAAATACAGAATTTAAGAACAAAATAATACATCAAAAACACGGCATAAAAAAAATACTGATCAGAACGATTATTAAAAAATAACGGTGCATTATTAAATGAACGCAAAATGCGATCGTCCCAATTTTTGTTTCTTTGTGGTTTTTATGAAGTTTTAAAAGAACCACAAACCCTTTATCTTTACCAATGGTGCCAATAATTCTTGGACTGGCTATACATCAATTTATCGTGTGCTCAGCAGATATTTGGTGCCTCAGTTTTTTTGTTTTTTTTTGTGACTAACTAAGCCTGCATTGATATCCCTGTTTACACAGACACCATTTCTAATTGTGTTCAGCTCCTCCTCACCTGGTCTGGAAGTAGTTTGCTAGCTCTGATGCCTCATGGTTCAGACTCCTCAGGTGTACGATTAAATTGCCGGAGTTGGTAAACATGGCGCCGCACGTTTTGCACTCATAAATCCGAGGCTTGCGGATGATGTGGCGGGACACCCTCATGTGGTGCTTATATTCCCCGAAGGAAGTGAATGTGGCGCTACAGATCTGGCACCGGAAACAGCGTTTACCTTCATGCTTCAGACGGTGCATCTTTAGGGAGTAGGCCCGAGTGAACTTTTTCCCACAGCGGTCGCACTGGAACGGCTTAATGCCTGCCGAGCAAATGGAAGAGCGGTCACAAGAAAGGTCACATGACGGTGGTTCTTAAGAACATGAAACGGTTTCACAGATTTATCCTAAGCTAAGCTAACCACAATATAAGCAGAGATGAAGTGTGTGTACATCTAGGCCATCCAAAGAGGGTGGGTTCTTTTTTGAGTCTTGGTCCGCCCAAGGTTTCTTCCTTCTATATTCAGGGAGTTTTTCCTTTCCACTGTCACCCTAGGCGTGCTCAGTTTGGGATTGGCCTTTTAAGATAATAGAATATTGTAAAGATGCTCCGTTGTTAAAAAGCGCTGTAAAATCATTTTACATTGCCATTTGACTTACAGAACTCACGATTTCAAATGCATGGACAGTTTAGGTTCAATAGGACCTAATAGAGATTTTCTGCAGGACAGTGTACCAAACAGGGATGCACAGATTGGAGTCGGGCGTTTTATTTATTTATTTTTAATTTTTTTTTTCGTGATCGGTCATAACCAGAAGTCAGTATTACATACCCGATTCTGTTCCGGTTATATTTGCTCTTATAGGTGCAGTGCACGGCGGCATAAACACAAACAGCACAGTGCTTTTACTGACTTAAGTTCAGAATTAATTTCATCTGTGTAGAGGGCTTTAAACACAGCTCAGCCACCTGCATGTTTGTTCATGAGACAGTTGCTGGCGCACGTTCGTGTGAGCAAGCGTTAAATAGTGTGTTTTGAGTGCTACTTAAATTCAACTAAGTACGCCGCCCACAAAAACGTGGGGATATTTCAAAAGGAATATGAACCCTGGTGCTGCTGGTACCAGATAATGACGTCTAGATTCTGGTATCAATGTGGCTGCTTAGGTGTGTCAATGTGGTTCAAGGATTCAATTCTGAACAGTAGCAATAAAAGTTCCTAATTATGACTGAACGTTGCCCTTACACACACACACACACACACACACACACACACACACACACACACACACACACACACACACAAGCTATTCACTGTTTAACGATTGCTGTGTAGTTTTTGACCTTTAAGTTTCCCATGTTTTTGTGGATGACTTTCCAGTACCTGTACTCGATATTTAAACTTTATAACTGGAATATACATACACACACATACACACACATATACACACATATACACACACATACATACACATACATACAAGTCAATGGCAATTTAGCATAATCAATTAACCTAACATGCATGTCTTTGGACAGAGAGGACCCAAGCCGGTACACTCCGGAACTGGACCCAGGACCTTCTTGCTGTAAGGCGGCGGTTAAATCTTACTCAGTGGAAACACGCCTATACTGAACACGCAACCGTGAATACACAACTGAAAGTGACTACAGTTTAAAAGACAAATCAGATTTGGTCTCTTGTAAGTTGCAGCTTGGCCTCTAAAAGTCAGATTTGACAAAGACGAATTGTCCCGATGTCTGAACGTAGTCTGGTTTGCCAATGGGACTAATGACACATTGTGAGATCATGGATTTGCAAGTGAACCGTTCAGTGCTGCACTGTCCAGCAAAAAAAAAACCCTCCAAAATCATCTGAAGATCAGTTTCTGGATGAGCTGAGCTACGCTGAGGCTCTTACCAGAATGGATGAGCATGTGCTGCTTAAGGTTCTGGATTCGAGTGAAGCGGACTCCACATGTGGGGCACTGGAAGGGCCGCTCAGGCCCGTTGTGTCCCGGTCGCGTGGAGGGGGTAATATACAGGTGATATGGGTACTGCACGTTCTCTAACCTACAGGAGAGAGCGGGAGAGGTTACAACAATCCAGGTTAGAAAAATGATACAAAAAGGACAAGACCCCGAATCTCTTCCAGGTTTCCACCATGACATTCATCGTGTTTGTATGAGGCAGATTTTGTGAGGCAACTTCTAAACAGGACACACTGATAAAAACAGAGTTAGCTTTCTTTCCCTTCAGAATTCAGCTGTTACTGAGCTGCTGGCTCATTATTTTCACTTTAAACAATGATTTTGTTTCTGGAATCACACATAAAAACACCCTAAGTGCTGAACAAGCAAGATGATGCCTACTTTTCAAACACTGTCAATATTTAAAGTAAACGTTCGGAGCTACTCATGGTGCATGAAATCAACTCAAGAAGAAAATCACATAGTGCAGTCCAGAGGTCTCAAACCAACATATCACAGGTTTACGCAGGCATATGAAGTTGTAAGATTAATACGAAAACTCCTGTCCAGAAACGTACAGCTGTGGCTTTTTCTTCTCCGTTTTCTTCTGCATCATGTCACTTCACTTTTCTCCCTATATTCCAGCAAAAATGTAGAAGCCAAGAACTTTCCAGAAAGTCTGCCAGCTAGCTTCTGGGCAATGAATCGGTTCCTTAATAGCCACAACAATACCACATAAGCTTCCCCCTACTTATAAAATAGTATGAGTGAAGAAAGATGGAGACTGGAAGAATGAACAGTTATGGCCCTCCTCCTAGGGACCTTTTATTAAAATTTCAAAAGTGGTCCTCTGTGAAAACAATGCAAGTTAACAAAGCGGCTCTACCTTTCGTCCTCCTCCATGTGTGCGGTGGTGTTTGGAGTGCTTTGGATGGACTGTAGCCCCTCAGTCACGCCTTCATCCATGGACCCTAAGAAAACCACATAAAGGATATCAAACGTGCAAAATAAAGGGAGTTAAATCAACAACGTGGTTTGAAGAATCAGAGCTTGTGATTACATTAAGACTGACGGTTTATGAGAAGTCATTTAGTCATTTCCTTTAGTTTTATCATTCATAAATCCATAGACGCACTATATTAGTGTGCCATTTCTTTCCTGAACTGGAGAATAAGTTCAAAAATCCACATTTAAAACAGATTTAAAATAACAATACTTCGTATTGGAGACTAGAGCACATTAACTACTGTGGTGACCCAGATTTCTTCCAGAAAGGTCGGGTGCCATACAGGCATTGATTGGTTTATGTTGACAAATAACTGGTTCTAAGGTAATTTTTCAGAACATCAGGTTTTATCATGTGTTCGCCTACAGTGTAATGATTCACTGGCATTTATGTAGCAACTTCATGGGGAAAAACAAACTTTCATGTATTATGATCTGTTGTCGCCTAATTTCACTTTGACGGAACCTCACCAAGATTGGAACCAAGATCTGTGGTGTCAAAAGTCAAAATCAAAGTTATAAATCGAAAATGTGTTATATACGGCCATTACACCATTGCTAAAACAACAAGTCTAATGGTGGCCTAAGACTTTTGCAGAGTGCCATAATTTTTGGAAGAGGAAAAACAACGACATGGCCGTTCTGAACAATAACAAAAAACAGAATTACCTCAGGACTCTGTGTAGGTTTTGTCATGCTCAGATTGGGCATTTACACAGTGGTGGCAAAAAAAGTCTGAGACCGCTAGAGACAATGACCGTTGGGGTCTTTGTGGGGAAGAATTCCTAGTTCTACATAATAATGGCCCAAACAACTTGTCAAAGCTTTGCAACAACTTGCACACTAAAGAAAAAAGTCTCATTAAGCACTTATGGGGGCACTCGAAACCAGAGAAAGGTGAACGTTCAGTAAAATAGCAAGATGCTCTTTGAAATGAAGTCAAATTCATGCTGGGAAAACCTGGATCTTCAGATTTAACCAGCGGTGTTACTCACTTCTCATTACAGAAAAAAGTATTTGCGAACAAACCAAATGCCAATTTGGTTTTTAAAACTGTTTTTAAGCCTAGAGCCTATCCCAGAATTCAACAGGTCTGCCAGTCCATTGTTGTGTAGCAAGATCTGTTACAGCACTGTTTATCTCACACACACCCCCCACCCCCAATCATAGTTTGTCATGGTTTGCTTACATTAGTACCCTCTTTGAATAAAATGCTTTGTTTTTTTACCTAAAAACACGACTGAAATTTAAAAAATGAAGCAACAGAAGACCAACAGAAGACAAAATGCAAACACAACCAGCCTCATAGACCACAGTGTTGGAGTTGGTTTGGCTTTGGAGAAAACGGATATCAATTTGCAAACTATGTTGGGAATCATTTGCTGTTAAAGACAGCTTATTTCACCATCTGCAAACTAACAACCACTAAGAGCTTAAATGATCCCATGTACCAGCACAAAAACTCTATCTGCAAATAGTAACATTAACATTCTGCCTTATGATAATAAAGGCAACAGGTGACAATACATAAGAAATTTACAATGTACTCTCAACAAGCACATCGTGAAAGACATGATGTCCATTCAGATGGTTGAGAGAGATGGGCCAAATAACTTTTGAATACTTTAGACCCAATAAATACACTACCAATATATTGTGCATTAATACATTAATGTTATCGATAAAATCCCTCAAGACACTGAGGTATCAGTCCTTTCAATATCGCACAGCCCTAGTAATGGTACACTGGTACACTTTAAAACAAATATTGACATTACACCCATCCCACCTATGGATGAAGACTGTGGGCTGATGAGCAGATCCTCCTGAGTGTGTTCACTGCCATGCACAGTCTGCTGGTCGGTCAGTGAATTGTGTGAGGCACTGACTGGCTGTGAGGACTCTTCGTGCACCTCTTCATCACTCAGCCTCTCCACCTTCACCTGCACATCCTCCTCTTCCTCCTCCGCTACGGCAGTCCCACCAACGCCCAGCCCCCGTGGGCCTTCACAGGACAAGTATTCCACCAGCGCCCGACTGCCACCATCTTGTCCAGATCCTGCGCTGGACTCCAGAAGCCCTTCGGGAAGTTTGGCCTTCTCCGAAGTGAAGCGCCGCTCTACACCAAATGGATAAGTCCAAGAAAAGGCCAAGGAAGATTCCAGAGTCTGGGCTGTGCTCTCTGGGAAGGAGGATGATGAGGGGGAAGGATTTGGGACTTGCGGCGAGGAGGAGGAGGCTGGTTGCGGGCTGGCGAACCCTTTACGCTTGCGCCGTGACTCGCGGGACAGGGGGATAGGCCGCTCGGGTGCGCTGCATTCTGAGGACACTGGAGAAGGCGAGAGGGCATCCAGAGGTGTCAAAGTGCACGTGGTGGCACCTTCTGGGGCTTCCTGTGGCCGGTGGACTGTTGCCGAGTTACTGGAAGCTGAGGCTGAGTTCCACAGGATGCTGGACTTCATGAACTCCGAACAGGTGTTAGCCACTGCAAACATCTGCATATAGCTGGCGGCGGCAAGTACGTCGATGATGTTCTCCGTGCTGATGGAGAGCGTGGACGTGTAGGCGTACTCCAGCAGTGGAGCAAAGCCGGCCACAGTAACATGGTGGAGGTCCAACACTAGCTTGTTGTCTTCTGCGCTGCTGTCATCGTCGCTAGTCTTCCCCGAGAGCTTAGCCTTGAGGAAGTCACTGCAGCATGCCAGCACCACCTTATGGGCAGAGAATAGCTGACCCTGGACACGAATAGTGACATCACAAAAGTGGCCTTCACTACGGAGGGCATTGAGCTTGTCCAGCAACTCCAGGCTATGATTGGGTGAGTTGTGAGTGAATGTCTTTACACCCATCTTTGGCGCATATAAACAGGTGGCTTTCCTGTTAAGAAAACATTTAAGAGAAGTCTTAATAGTAAACAGCAGTTACGTTGCAGTTTGATTGTAACAGAACCAGTGAAACTAGCTCTTAAAGACTGTTAAGTTTGCCTAAATCCTTTTTCCAGCGAGAAAAGAGACAGACGTACAGATAGACCCCTATGACTCACCTTAAGGAATCTTATTTCTTTCCACTGATCCCTATGACTCACGCTCAAATCGGAATCCCTATGACGCCAGCGACATGCTAACACCTTACACGGACCACATAATGTTGAGCACGCACCGTCAACATTTTATATTTCTATTAAACCCCCACCTATTATAGTATCACTGTTTCCCAGATCCAGATGGCTCTCACCTAAGTAAAGACAGACCCTGACATGCTCACACAATGCTCAAATTTATCAGTACTCAAAACAAACATAATTCAACATGCCTTCTCCTTCAAGTTAAAAGTTTACAATTTCTGCTTTTTTTCCACAATCCAAGACTGAACTGCCTAATTGTTTTTGGAATTTAATATTTCATTTTGTGCAGAAAAAGCATATAGTGTTTCCCACTGGGAAACAAATCACAAGACACTAGAAAAAAAAAAATGGCCAGACACAGCAAGGAAAGAAGGGAGGGTAGATTTATTAACATTTCTTTTACAAGCGGCCCTAAAATTTATTTATGAACTTTTTATGGAAACCTTTTTGTGTACCCTTTGGTATGACCAAGATTTGGTCTGATCTTCAGTCAAGTCGTATCAATAGACACATTCTCCATAAACTAATGTAATTTTAGGTCTTTTCTGAACACATTATTCTACTTCCAGATTTGAAAATGTAAGCGAAATATGTTTCAAACCAGTCTAAACCTCCTTAAAAAGCAGTAACATTCCAGTAGATGCTGATCAACTTCACTACAGCAAGAAAGAATATTAGACCATTCTAAGAGTTTATTGCGTGAACAGCCATCTGTGGGTCATGCCACATCCCAAACTCAGTTGGGGATAGGTCTGGGCAAGACAATTAATCCCAAGAACCGTATTAAAAGTGTTTTCATGACTAAAAGTATTCACAGCCCAGAAAACATGGGACATGGTCTCTTACGCTTATTGGGCAACTGGAAGAACATTTAGGAATGAATATTCCCGGTTTTTGTGACACTATCACACCTTTACAATTAGTAAATTGGTAGATTCTCTGATCCAAAGTGACGCACAACTGATATTGTCTTCAGAATACAATCCAAACAACTAAGACCATGGTCTAGGCTTCAGCAGTGACAGCTTAGCTGTGCTGGGACTTAAACGCTGGACTTTCTGGTCACAAGTCCTGTAGCTTATCTACTGTTCCACCACACAGCAAGATTGTTTTGAAAGAATTCCACCTAACAAGCAACACAATCCACCAGATCTGTACTTAGTGAATGAAACCAGACAGTGTTTGTGAAGTCCATGTGTGCTTTGGCAGTCCTTTTACAGAATGACCATGCCCATCATGGACACGCTCATGGGAGATAGCTCAATGGCCATTGATACAACACAGTGGTTGTATTCGTTTGTATTAGTGTTGATTATTAAAACAATAACAAATGTATTGCACTCCATGCTTACATGGCACAGGTCACACTTTGATTGAATGGTATTAATGTAAGTGATCCTAAATGTATTAATATGCTCATTTAAAATATCCTGGCTTTTAGAGCTACTCGTATGTCTGGTACAAACATTTATTAACCAAAATACAAACTCATCGTTGCACTAGTGGATATTTTCCTTATGTAAGCGCAAGACACTTGATGGTTAATGAATGGAAAGGTAGCCTACTGAAAAAGCCAGTTGAATTTAAACACTGCAGTATTTCAGTGGCACACACACCTGGGTGTCTTGGTTTCTCTTGATTTTATTACATATATTTTACAGATACCCGATTATAATAAGTTAACTGTTAGTCATACTGACTGATAATACTAGTTAACTCATTTGTCTTCTATTTGTAGACTTGCACCGTGAAAGGCCAATCCGGGGAGAGGATTTTTACGGTTTACACAAAGCAGTTGAATTTGTGTTCAATAAAAATGAGGTTAAACAAATCTAGATAGATACTGCTCACAAAAAGTAGGGCATACGTCAAAATGAAATATCTCCTAATGAAACATCCCATCATTTTTGGGAGCCGTGTATTTTTCATAATGATAGATAGTTGATGTGTTTACTGGTTTTAAGAAAAGTTGTAAGGTCTGCTAACATAATTCAAATTAAAAAAGCTATTTTGGCTGGTACTTCCACTTCCTTTCATTCCTTCCTGTAGGGGTTTTTCCAGTAGCCCTTTGCCCCCTGTGTGGGGATGTAGTGAACTTAGATTTGTTATTTGCTTGCGTGAAAATAAATAAAACATATGTTACTACATTCATTTTCTGCTATCAGATGTCTGTCAGATTCAGTCGTCCAGGTTAATAAACATAAATGCAGCTACAGACCGGATGCACATTTGATTTTACCAGTGTGTTTTCTCATTATTTGAGGAATATATCGATAACGTTGCGTGTGCCTTTGTTTGTTCTGCATCTTTTGTCAGTGAATGGACAGTATAGTGCTTACAGAAATTAGGGGATATTTCAATAAAGGTAACTCACAAAAGGTCTGTACCTACTGTAAATGTTAAATCATATGTCTCTTCAAAACAATTATTAAAAAATAATTGATGCTAGTTTCATAATGTGAGCCATGTTGGACATATTTTTAATTGTCTTGCGGGCTTACCCCACTATTCATAAATCTCTAGTCATGTCCTTGGTGACCAGCATTCTTGACTATCCTGGCACTTTACGTTGGTGGCCCCCATACTGATTATTCCCACAGCTTATGCTGGTGACCATCATACTGACAATTACAGGGTTTTATGCTTGGCGGCCAGCATGCTTGACTATCCAGTTTATGCTGCTGAATAACATTCTTGCCAATCCCAGCAGCAGTTTTGCCAGAGGCCAAAACACGGACTATTCCTACAGCATACGTTATCAACCAGCACTCTTGGTATTCCAGAATTTTATAAGAAAGACCAACATAGTGACCATTGCACCAAGTTGTTCATGTACCCAAATACAACAAATGCATGTAGTTTGGACTGTAGTACCAAAACTCATCCAAATCAGAATATTCCTACTTAACATTGGGACTGGGCCTAGACTAGTGCCTAAGAGACTGGACTGTGGACCATGTTTCGTTCACAACACGTTCTGGTCCAAAATGGTTTATGATGGTTAGTAGTCTTACTACTCTGCTCATAAAAATTAGGTGATATTTCAGAATAAAAAATCCACAAATATGGGTAGCACCGCTGCCTCACAACAAGAAGGTCCCAGGTCCTGCCCTTGTGCCCGGAGTTGCCGGGTGGGGACTGGTTGGTCTGCAATCCTGTGTGGATTAAGCTTATAGTAATGGATGGATAGTTCCAAATGTTTGGGAGCAATACATTTCAGCAGGAAATCTCTGATCGATCCAGTTGATCAGAAGGGACACAGCATACCAGTGTCCAAAACACAGCACACGATGGATTTTTAGCAGATCCGTTAATTGTGTGTTTTGTCCGCTTTCAGGTTCTTCTGGCAGACAGTGAGGTCAGTTAACATTATGTAAACGGTTACACAATGTTCCCAGTAGAAGACTCCTACAGATTGCTAACTTGTGGATTCCAGTCAGAGAGTCTGCTGCAGGAAAGTTGAAGGGGCGTGGCTCTGCACGCGAGCTGCTTTTGTTTATGCGCTAATCTCGAACAGCAAAACTTGCCCACAGTCGCGGATATTTATCAGCGCGCGCCTTCTCTAATTCATATTAGTTCCGCTGCTCGCGTTTCGCCCGTTATTTCGAAGCTTCCTCCAGGCGAGGCGTAGTTAGCCAACGTTAAAGCCGTCCTTTCCTCAACTCAATTCGTACAAAGTAGAAAAACACGTAACGTTCTCAAAAAATGTCCTCAAAACCTCGGGTAAGTTTGTTTACGAACCCCCCCACCAGCCATTAACCGCTAATCTAGTTTGGCTAGCAAACTCATTAGCTTGCTACGTGATTGTGTGACGCCGAAAGACAAAAGCTCAACTCTGTGCGTCTTCAAGAAGTGACATGCTATACAGAATACGCATGAAGGTCCGGGATACTCACCAATTTAACCGAAACGGGAAGAAATCCGTAAACGGGTCCGAAAAAGACGTCAGCACGGAGCTAGATGTCCATATTAGCTAGCTTGGCAAAGGTAGTAGCATAGCTGTTGCTGGCGTTTCATCAGGAGTTCCCTCCCTTTCTTTTGAACAATATCGTCATATTCCTGTACGTCTTGTGTATCCTGGCTATTCTTTAGTTAACCGAATTATTCTTGTTTTACCAACATGCACGTTATTTTCAATTTCGTGCCGTTTCGTAGCCTTATCTGGCCCAGTTGATGTTTACATGTTCCTTCCCAGCATGCCATTCGCGTCGCGCCTCTCAGGGTTTCTCACTTTTGACTGACGAGCCCAAAAGACTATGGCTGGAGTCCTAAAGATTCCCATCAGACATAAAGTGAGCTATTTAGGACCTGGAACCGTATCTGTTCACCCCCTGTAATGTTGCACATAATATGTGTGAAATATTTATGAGGAAACGTTTGAGGAAGTTGAAAATAATCACCACTTTCCTTTTTGTTTGTATGTGATTCATCTAAGTGCTTTATAAGTCATGGATTAAAAGAAATACTTACTTAATGCTACATCAATCATTAATCATTCATTCATTAAGGGCAGTGGTTAAGCATCTAGTAAGCTCAGTTGTAAGGATAATGAACACAATTTTATTTGGTATATGAGTACAGAATCTTAGCGCTTTACAAGTAATAAGATAAGACAATGAACGATATACTCAGTAATATATATATATATACACAGACACACAGACAATGCGCTTGTCTTGGGACTGTGGGAGGAAACCGGAGTACCCAGAGTAAACCCACTGAGATTGTACCCGGAACCTTCTTGCTGTGAGGCAGCGGTGCTACCCACAGAGCCACTGTGCTGTCTGAGTCTGTCAGCCATTAAGTTCTTAGTTGTAAGTCACTCAGAGAAAAGGAGTGTGTTTAAATACTGCATGTGTAAATAAGTGAAAGTAAAGACATGACTAGTAAAAGTCCTGATTATACAAGCATCTGGTTATAATCTGGTTTTGCACCAACTTTATTTACACTGCTCATCAGATTAGGAGATATTTCAATTTAAATCCCTTAATTTTTGTGAGCACTATATCAGTCAACGTCAGATTCAGATATCAGAGGCATCATTTATCATCAAGGTACTGAGTGACCAAATAAACTTTGTTTACATTTAACCAAGGTCAGAGTTGCACGGATTCAAGACAGAACAGGGACAGGGAGCAGGCTGAAGCATGCCAAGGGTGTGACGGCAAACCACCACAGAGGTAGCTACCAGTCATGTTGTAGAGCTGGGTGTGATCTCCCTACCTCAAACACAGTCAATCATGTCTGCAAGTGAAGCCTGACCCAACTGGAAGACACTGTCATCATTAGTTCCCTGGCATATTATATGGCCGTGTCACCAAATGCCCAAGCCATCATTATAAAACACAAATAGCTTTCAGTATTTAGAATAATTAACCTACACAAATTAACTTACATAAAGTACATTCAAATAAGCAGTGAACCTCCTAAGTGGAAACCCCATTGGGGTGGTGGGTTGGGTAATTCTAATGTCATCTAATAGGTTATATAACCCAGTCCGCCTGTTCAGTCACAAAGATCACTCCAAATAACATATCATTCAGTCAAGACATGTTTTTAATTAATGATTCAATTCATAACAGTTTTTTATAGGAAAGACAGCAGCAACAAGAAAACAAACACAACTAGGTGTTTTAAGGTAGAAAAACAATAAATAGCTTTAAAAGGAAGCTATAACAATAGCATCATACAGACCTTCATTGAAGGGATAGAATGCTTTAGTTTCAGATTTACATAAGTTTCAAAACATCTTTTACCATTTGAAAGGAATGCAAATCATTAGACTAATGTAATTACTGTGGGCCTTATAGTGTTGTTTCAGTTTTATATTGCCATATTTTCATTTGTTTTATTGTATGTTTTGTCTCGTTTCCTTGACGCCCATTGCAATGCTGTCCATCATCATGCAGTGAACTGGAGCTGATTCTTTAACAAATACTGAAACAAGTCCCACTTTTATGCATTTACTCCACATGACTTTGCATTTATCAAGCGCATACTGTGGCAAATAAAGCTTAAATGAAAGAAATACATATATATGTATTATATACATACACGTATTATATACATAGATGTATATATGTACATGTGCATATA
>JAUZST010000965.1:0-19644 GCA_034779995.1 Parotocinclus haroldoi | reverse complement strand
GTGTGTGTGTGTGTGTGTGTGTGTGTGTGTGTGTGTGTGTGTGTGTGTGTGTGTGTGTGTGTGTGTGCGCATGCGCGGTATTAAACATGCTGTTAAAACAAGCAAACAAAAATGGCCACAGTGGAGAGTATTTAGTGTGTATCCCTATATTTAGTGCAGTTTACACTTGTGCATAGGGATGTTGTTTTCATCGGGATGCCAAGTTACCCCTTTCACAGGCTGAGGAATTTTTGAAAAGGTACCGGCCACAAAACCACTTTTTTTGGTACTGGAACTGGGTTCTAAGCCTAAGACATGAATTAGCTCACAAAGGCTGGTAATGAGGAACAGTGGAAAATAGTATTATGCAGTGACAAATCCAGTGGTATCCAATATACTGCATTAGCATTATTACGTTATTATAAGGTCCACCTGTTTTAGTTTGTTCAGCAAAAATGGTTGAAATTTGTTATTTACTGTAATTTCTTATGTTTGTTAAAGTCTGGGTTTCCAGTGTTCTTAAACCAAATATTGATTTAATTTTTCTCTTATTTATTTATTTATTTTTCATTTCAATGTGCCAATAATTGTGTACATCAGCAAAACTACAACCGGTCTATCTGAAGACAAATGTATTCAAATCAATAGCTGTCATTAAACAGGTGATTGTTTTTGGCAGTGCACGGACGTCCACATGGTTAGTGACAGCGAAGGAGACGACTTTGAGGACGCACCTGAATTTGGCGTAGATGAGTCTGAAATCTTTGGCATGGGGAGCTCGAGTTGTCGAAAGTCACCCATGAGTAAGAATGCACAATTGTGTTTAATTGATAAGCTGGTGCTGAGAGATTTGGAATGTAATCCTTTGCTGTGGTCCTTTTTACTTCAGTGCCAGAGAACAGCGAAAACGAGGGTGACGCCTTATTGCACTTTACTGCCGAGTTCTCGTCAAGGTAAGAGTCCACTGCTAGCAGTGCATGGTACGATAAAGAATTCACCATCTTTGGATAGGTGCTTTTAAAATGATCCTGGAATAAATTTGTGGATAGGCACTTCAACCGACCAGCAGCGTACCTATGAAGAGCATTATCAAGAAGGGGAACGGAACCACTGATACCTTTACACCGAACTGTCCTTCCCAGTCAAGTTGACTGGGAATATTTTATCAGGGTAACAACCTAGAGACAAATGGCAACATTAAAGCACTTACAAGTCTGTATGACTGAGACAGGTTGGTCTGTCCGTGTGACAGTCATCTCAAAGGCTTTACACAAAGCTATTTTGTATGGGAGAGTGACAAGAAAGAAGTGCTCCTAATGCCATGTTACACAAAGTCTTCTGATGAAATGAGACACGGGTTAGATATACAGTGTTCCCTCGTTTATGGCGGGGGTTACGTTCTCCAGGACCACCCACGATAAATGAAAATCCACAAAGTAGGGACGCTATATTTATTGAAGTATTTATACATTGTTTTAGCCGTAGTACTTGCAGAATGTTTGGGTTTCATCGTAGGGCTTGAATTCAGTCTAGAATGAAACTTTCACAAACAGCGAACACAACATCGCAGTTAAAAACTTGTCATGTCGTCAAGTAGCGACTCAGGCGGCCGATGCTCTGGTCTTACTTATCGTTTTTGGTGAGTATTCATCCGCTGGGTAAATGCACTATTTACTGTAAATCCTAATATTTTATGATTTATAACAATCCTTTATTGTTAGAATTAATATTTTGTGATTTTTTTTTTTTTTTTAAATGTAAAAGCTCGGCAAAAACCCGCGAAACAGCAAATATTCGCGATATATTTTTTCCATGAATGTTTTATGAAAACCCGCCATGCACAGAGTCCGCGAAAGGTGAACCGCGAAGTTGAGGGAACACTGTATCCAGTGGAACCTTGGAATTCAAACTTAATTGTTTACAAGTAGCCGGTCAAACCCTGAGTTGTTAGAATCCAGATTCAGAGTCGTCCAGTAATAAGTATTTAAATTAGGTTTGATCCTTATCAATGGGACTGCGGTGCAGATTGAGGAAGTTTCTGAAACCGCGCTTTTAGACTGGCTTATATCTAATATAATAATAATAATAATAATAAAAATAATAATATTACAAATTTACTATAATGTAATATAACATAATATCCATAATTTATGTTTTTTTACGGCAATACATTTGGTGCATTATCATCACTGTCTGTACTGGATCATGTGTGTTGTGGTTGGAAGATCGCACCATTGAGTCTTCTTTAAGGCTCCCATGTTTCTGAATTTTTGTTTGAATTTCAAAAAACATTTCAAAAGGAATTGTTTGAGTAAAGAGACGTTTGAATTCCGAGGTACCACTGTGTTTCTATGTGTATTATGGGTTGCCATGGGATATTGTAGTTGACTAATAGGAATGAGAAGAAAACCGTACCAAGGATGCAGCTCTTCTTAAAAAGAATAAATAAAAAGAATACTGAATTGTAAAACATCAGGTAAGGGAATTCAGAGAATGCCGTCCGGCAAGTGCTTATATGCTTAGTTTCTTTTTATTTATATATAAACATGCAGAGGTGCTGGGTTTTGAGAACTCCAGATATGAGAGGTACCGGTGTTACACCAACTCACATTAAGCACTTCACTATTTTAATATTTTGCACATTTATTTATTGTTTTCTTTAAATGTTTAGCCTAAGAAAGCACCGAAAATGGAATTTGAATTTTTAAGTGTGTAGGTCTGTTATTTGCTAGACTAGTCGACCAGTAAAAATTGCCATTCGTGCCCTACTGTATGTCCGATGTGTGTCGGGTGTGTGTAATGAATTTAAACTAGACTTGTAGTTTAAATTTCGACCCTGTAATTTCTGCTCTAACAAATCTGCTACTATCTATTGATTTTTGCAACTGTTAAGAACATTAGTTAATAGGCAATAATTAGTGATTGCCTACAATATAATTACAGTACATGTATTAATTAAATAATTAAATGAATAAGCTCAATTTAATTTCTGGTGTTGCTGTTATATGCTGTGCATATATTTAATTGTTATTTATCAAATCAATTGTTGTCATGAACGAACGTTATTTTTAGTCGATCAGTTGCATGTATATGCACAGTTGTGCAGTACTAGTGTAAGAGCTCACGGGTCTCTCTTTGTGTATTTGTCTTAGATATGGAGAATGCCATCCAGTTTTCTACATTGGCTCCTTGGAGGCAGCATCTCAAGAGGCCTTTTATGGCAAAGCCAGAGATGTGAGTACCCTACCTATGACTGCAGAGTGCATCTGTGTATGGTTAATGCCAGAATAAGCACTTTATAACTAAAAGTAGGCACTGGTGTTCATTTGCTTTGATGGTAGCCTGACGTAAGTGAAACATTTTATTTATACTGCCCATTATTAAGTGAAACATCCGTTTTCTGTTCTTTTATCTATCATCAGCTGATTAGCAGGTTAACGTTTTATAAGCTTTTTAAAATTATGTTATGCTAAATGAGGTAGAGAGTGAAACCTTTGCATTTTCACCCATGGTCTGATAAGGCGTTCATCTTTATTATTAAGGTCATTTCTGAAGTTATCTGATTATTCAAGTGCTCGTGTGAACAGCATGTTCTGAATCTTTGACTGATTAAGGCCTTGTAAACAGAATACGAATGTAAGATTTCTCAGACTTTTCATGCACACAAACGTAACCGAATATAGATATTCCCTAATTTATGATGCGGATACGTTACTCCTGCCAAGTGACTCCCTACGTCAGACAGTGTGAGATGGTATCAAGTGCATAGCGTGGCTTAAGCTTGCTTAAAGCCTAAGCTTGCATTAAACTGCAGTTGGACGAGGTCTTTTTCAGTCATCAAGTTTATTTGACAGTAAATTACTTAATATTTCATGTAATGTACTGAAGAATGTATTGAAAACATAAACGACTATTGCACAATCGCGGCTTTTCCTCACTACGTGTTCCAGCTTTCGTCTCTAGTCAACTCCGAGTGAACTCATGCCACCACTCTTTATGTGATGCCCTGCTGACATCTGAGTGTGTGAGGGTGCTGTGTATACTGTATCCCGTGCATACGACGTTTAAAGTGGTCAGAATCCTTGTTTGTCTGTGTGGGTTTACTCCGGGTTCTTTGGTTTCCTCCCACAGTCCACAGACATGCATTATATATATACATACATACATACACACACACAGAGGTTAGGGACAATTTTGCATAATCAATTAATAGCCAGTCAACTAATAAACAAAGAGACAAAAAAAAGAAAGAAGCATTGAACATATTTAATTGTTCAATTTTGTGTCCCTGGTTATGTCCTGGTTTGCCTGGTTGCAAAATAAAAATGTAAAAAGTACCAAAACATGGACTTTTGATGACTGACAAAACCAGATTTTGTG
This sequence comes from Parotocinclus haroldoi, assembly GCA_034779995.1. Taxonomy (NCBI): domain Eukaryota; kingdom Metazoa; phylum Chordata; class Actinopteri; order Siluriformes; family Loricariidae; genus Parotocinclus; species Parotocinclus haroldoi. Next base: position 15,285 of record JAUZST010000965.1, on the reverse strand, counting down.
CATTCATGGTATAATCAATTGCATTTGAACTTACTATTTATAAACAGACTTTTGTTGTTGTTTATTATTTATTCCTGAGTGAGCAAGGGCCCATTATCACTGCTGGTGGCTGTATTTACACTTGAGCCCATGCTATATGCTATTAACCCATTCTAATACTATGTTTTTTAGCGGAAGACATAAAAAAAAGTCTTGTTCGGACCGCCAATACACGCGTTCTGATTCGCTCACAGCCTGGTGTCAGGACCTTTTTAACTATACTGCTCACAAAAATTCAAACTGAAATATCCCCTAATAAAATATCCCCTATCTTTTGCGTGCAATGTAAAAAAAAAAAAAACTTCCGCTAAGCTTGTAGATTACCGCTATTCATTCATCAGCTAGCTCCATGCTCATTACCAATCCAAAGGCTGCTTTTCTCTGATTGATTTTTTAACATCCTTACGCTCTAAAGAAAACACGGGTGGTGAGCACCGTTGACTTTAGTTTGAAAAACTTGCATCATACTCGCTGACTTTTCTTGCCATCCAAGGTATATAATCATTGGTGATGATTTGATTGACAAGGAGTCCCTTCTGTCCCTGTAATTCCCTATTAAAACTTGCCTGTTTCCCTTTTGAACAGATGAAGCTTTATTTATAGCAGCTCAGCACTGCTTCTCTGGCCGTGGTCTCGGAAGGAGGCTTGTATCAACTGACAGCTTGTGTGGATTACAGTTTTATTAGACAGGGAGGAAGCAGCAAGATGTTAGGGGGGTTTCGGAGCACAATGGGGAGTCTAGACTGGCTCATCGCCCGCTAACCAGCTGATCTCCTCTCCTTGTTGCAGTGCCCTCAATATGGCTGCCGCTTTCTCTGAGGGTGTACAGTGTCAATAAAAACAAACCCAGCATGAAGGAATATTGTTTGAACCCTTTTTTCTTCCCTATACCGCCTTCCCCCGAACAGCATTTATGAAAATGATGCTCATCACCGTGTGATGTGAATGTCCTTAAACTTCTTCCCCCTCGCAGTCTTACCTCGTCTCCTAGCTTCCGCTGACAACTAATAATAACTTTAACCCCTGCCCCCTCCGTGAAAGTCCATATTTTACTTCAGTTGCTCATTAAACGGAGCTAGTGTGCGTGTGGGTGTTCTTGTCCAAATTTCAAAGGCCGCCAATGCTAATCACTAAGTAAAACACTACATTTGATTAAGTGTTTCTGAAGAGGCAGAGATGCGCCCTTAATGAAAATGCCGAGGGCCCTTGAGTTCAGCCCAAGGGATCAGCGGTAAGACTCTGCTGTCAGGCCACCCATCAGCAGCCAGGCTTCGTCCCAAATCCCCTTAATGTCCAGCTAATCACAGTAACCCCACTCTCGCTTGCACACAAAGACGCGCATCAAAATTCATTGCTCCTCCAACACCTCAGTTATGCATGAGTTCGCCGAGCGATAAGGGCAGATGAAGAACAATTCCACTGGAAGCTTTTCAGAAACTGCATGACTGATGTGATGTTAAGAATGAAAAGAATAATCATTTGAATTTGCCATATTAGGAAACGTATTAAAAAAACAACAACTGTATTTTATGGCGGATAGTTTGAACCAAGATGTTAAATGTTTTTTTTTTTTTAATTTTTCCATTTCGTAATGTACATCCATGCCCGCATATTTAAAAGAAGTTGGCACAGTACAGCATTTAGCACTTGTAATGTTTCCATTTCAGTACACTGAAAAGACGTGTTGTGATTGAGTTTCAGCCTTTATTTCATCCTGTTCTTCCTACAAACACCTCTCAACATGTGCAACAATACAGTTTTACAAATACAATCAAATCAAATAAAATAAGGCCAGTCTGTTACCTGTACGCCGTCCTTCCACAGCCCTGCTTTCGTAAAGGTCTGCAGCATGTGGTTTTGAGTTTTCTTGTTAAAAAATACGTGGATGAAGCTGTCCAGGAAAAGCATAAAATATATCAGGTTCACACGGTCTGTGATGAAATAAAAGCCAAAATGTAGGGAACACTGTACTTTTATTGTTTGCATTTTCGACACAGTCTCAACTTTTTTCTGTCTTGAGATTGTAGCTTTATCCGTTATGTCTACATCTTAGACGCTTTCTCTTTGGATATTAACTGAGCCGCACACCATCTGTTAAAGTGATTGATCAGAACTTGTGTATGACCTGGTATCGGGTCAAGACATGGCAGTAATATGAACTCCTCATTTCCCGCTGTTTGCTTTTCTTCACACTGCACAGGGTGATCACTTTCCCCTAGTGTCTGTCTTTCTGTGAACTGTACCATTTGTAATTATAATGTAAAAATATCCTTGACTACATTAGCTGAGTTTGCTCGGCTGTGTTATTCTGGTTCTTAATTGACATCAGATTATTATTTTTAGTAAGTCTCGCACCTAATACAAAGTCTGTTGATTTCCTCGGCCGTTTAACATGGACACCGAGCTTTCTGCAGTCCAGCTGTACTCCAGCTTGTTTACCTGTGCTTGTTTACAACTGGAATACTTCTGCATGTAAACACTTACTGTTTTCTTGCTGCTTGCTGGCACAGTGGGTGTGCCTGGCCCGAGTGCCGTTATGGGAGAATTGCCTCTCATGTTGCACGTAATGATAAGCTGTGATGAAGGTGCAAAGCGTCCTGGCAGTGGGTTTTTTGTTTTACGTTTAATCCTCGGAGCAGCCTAACTGCCACTGGCAGTTTGAGTGCCCACCATTAACAAGCCTGGGAAGTGAACACTATCGAATGGCAGCTGTGTGTGAATGCGAGTGCTGTCCCGCTCACAGGACAGATCAGTTTTCTTTCTCTTTTTCTTTCCTTCCTTTCTTCGTTGCTTTATCTCGTCCAGCCCCTCGGCCTGCTCCATCCTCGACAGATGTGGTGAAGTCGAGAGCTTTTGGGTCAGTTTCTAGACCTGAACGTAACCAGTAATTTGGACTGAGCCCTGATTTCTACAGGCTAAGGGAAGTCCCACAAAAGATGAGCTTGGAAAGTGCGGCACAACAATGCGATGAAAGTGGCAAGGAGGGGCTAATTCTAATGTGGGGGGTTGTGAAATGAAGGGAACCAGTTAAAGACTGTTATTACAGAGAATACCTTTTCTCCTCTCAGGAAATCTAAGAAGCCCCAATAGGTCAAAACGTCTTCACAGCGCAAGGTGAACACATTCTCTCACTCTTTACTTTAGGTTCGGGGGCAATGTCGTAGGGGATCAGTGGGAGAGAGCAGGCAAAGTGTGTATATATTTTTTTTTTCTTTTTTTGTTTGTAAAAACTTTCCCCTCTGTCCAGACTACATTTGCTTGTCCACCCAGCATGACTGTTTAATCTTTTCAGGGTGTTGAACTGAAGAAGTGAAAGAGGCCCGAGTTCTCTCCCACTAGGAGCCATGCTGCTTATTCTAATGCACTAATCACTGTGCAAACACAGCAGCGTTCCTCCAGCCTTTACAGCATACACACCACCGCATACCCCAAATTTCTCTTCTCTTTTCACTCACCCTTATTTCTCGGCTAGACCCAATTGGGCCCTTCTGAAATCCCTGTGCGGTTCTTGAGAGAAAACGTCAGGAGGTCGGAAAGAGAAAACCGAGCAGTGTTTTGTAATTTGGTGGGTTTAATTCCCCTTCCTCATCCTAAAAAACCTTTCATGTTTGAGACGGTGTTTGTTTTTTAATTAGTTGTTCAGTCTCACACGATGGTGTAAACGAGAGGATTCCCTCGTGCGTCAATATTGTGTGCACCGCTCTCCACGAACCTGTGCAACCAAGGAAGGGCATTGGCATTTGATGCAAAGCAAATAAAGTGATTTGTCTGCTTTTTGTTTTGCCGCGGACACCCTGGAAGAAAGTTTTATTTACTCCGTGCTGATTTGATTTGGTTTGGGTGTTGGCTTAACTCTTGGATTTGCCCTCTGCAGGTTCTGGGGATGCATGTTCAGCCCAGTGTTGTTTTAAAATATGGCATACAATAAGAGAAATGCAGAGCTGGGCTTAGAAGAAGTGATTCGTTCGTACTCATGGTATAAAACTTTCTACTTGTGTTGTTTGGGGTCTTAGGGGTCTCTGTCAAGTTGTGAGTTGTACATGGTGACTTTAGCTCTAAACGTCTCAGACTAATGAGTCCCAGTGCGTTTCGAGTCTTACTCGCACATCGCCAACGATTAAATTGGGTGTTTTTTTATTTACATGAGCAGAACCACAAGAAATGGGAAAACATGTTGCTAGTTGAATATTCGGCGTATTCCAAACGAGCTTATGATTAAACTGAGTAGGTTGGATAAAAGCTACATTATATAATCCTAATTCAAAGACTGTACTAAAATATATTTCTTATAATTTGTGTTGAACATACCTGGGATACTGTCTCTGTCAGGTCATTTTGTTGTGTTATTTTTTTGTCTTATAGCTTTGTGTGCGTGTTTTTTTAAAAATTGTTTTAATTAATACTTTTTATTTTTGTAAGCCGGGCCCAAATGATCAGGTCACTGCCAAAATCCAGAAAAGAGTACATTATTAGGCTCCATAAAAGCCTCATTTTATGAACTACAGCATTGTGAGGCAGAGTGATTGTAGGCAGTAAGCCGTAAGCAGACACTACAAACAAAGGTTGTTTCTGTGCAAATGAGACACAACACAATTCGATAACCTTAGGGAGATGAGTTTCATAGAAATAAAGACATATTTGCACCCATTGTTTCCCCTTTAATTTAATAGTATTAGCCTCTTTAAAGTAATAATCACAATTAATTTAATTGGGACTGACGACAAAGTGACTGCTCCATTTATCAAACTATCCGTTGCAATGCTGGTTTCTTTTTTTTTTTTTTTTTTTAACATTTTTCTTGAATTTGGAGTTCATTGCCTTTTCTTTTGTATTCCATGTAATCAGCATGTTACGTCAAATAAAACTAAAATTAAGTATTGGGGTTTTGATAGTTGGTGAATTAGAACATTGGAATAGTAAATTACACTAACTAGCAGAGATGGTAGGATTTATAATTATCCCAGTTGTGCTGTAATGCAGTATGTATTTAATCTGGCATGGACTATCATTCCCCGGCACTGTACTAGTTATATATTCCTTTTTTCACATATGTCAAAGAGTCATTCATGATTCTACCATTTCGTAGCATTGCGTACAACTTGCGTACTAATCACTATTTGCTCCAATCTAAAATGATATTGAACGTATATTATATCAAACATTTAATCAACAATACAACAAGAATCAACATATCAAAAGTACGGTGCAGTTTGTTGCTCTCTTAATGGTTTTGTAATGTTTAGGTGAGAAAAGTGCAAGGCTAAAAATTATGCAGTATCAATAATAAAATATAATTATACATAATTTTAAACTTAAAATTTTTAAATTTAACTAAACCCTTATGAATAAAATGTTTTATATGGATGCTAATTTGTGTATTCATATCAGAAGTGTTATTCCTAATATTCACTGGGCGTCTGAAAGTCTAAGACCACTAATCAAAATGATACAAAATGATATGATTTTTTTTTTTTACATAATTTAATACCATTTTTTTTTTTGGCGAATCATATAATCAGCGTAACAATTTGAGTGAAAAGCTTGTTTTTGTTTTCGAAAAACATTGAAAATGTAAACATAACTGATCCACATTGTACTCCTATGATCCATGTTATCCCAAAATGATTTCACACTTTTCGTAAGAGCATCTTTTGATGTTGCTGAGTTCAAATCCCACCCCCAAGCTGCCACTGTTGGATCCTTGAGCTTGGATATCATTTGTAAGTCACTTTGGATAAGAATGTCTGTTAACTGAAGAAAACTTAAGGTAAAGCAAAAGTCAGCAGGTCCATTTTCCTACTTCTAATTGATCCTAAATTAATAGTTTTTCCATTACAATGCTCACCCTGGCTACTCTAATGGAGGGATGCCAAGGCAAAAAATAACCCCACAAAAGCGATTACCAAAATAGTACAATTTTATTGTGGCACAGTAATGAGTAAAGTGTATACTCTAATATCGAAAATCTTTTTATTTACTTTATCATGTTTTTTTTTTAATTATTATAAACGGTGTGTATTCATTTGTTTTAATTAATTAAACACACATATACCGCTCCAAAAAATGAGGGGATATTTTGAACTAAAATATCCTTCAATGAAATATCCTCAATTTTTTGTGAGCAGTGTACTTGCACTTAGGATGCGATCACGGAAATCAGATTTCTTTTTTTTAAAGCGCAGTATATTCTTGGAATACCTAAGGCATCTTCAGTCGAGTCCCCATCTCTTCTAACAACAAGCGCTTTAAATAAAAGCCTTTGTTCTAAATGAAAGTATTATTTTCTTTTTTCTGTTCATCAGAGAAAACTCCTGGCCATCTACCTCCATAATGATGAAAGTGTGCTCAGCAACGTCTTCTGCTCCCAAATGATGTGTGCGGAGTCCATAGTCTCGTATCTCAGTCAGAATTTCATCACGTGGGCCTGGGATGTTACTAAAGAAGCTAACAAAGCCAGGTAACTTGCACATGCATGCACTCACTCAAAAAAAAAAAGGAGAAATAAATGGATCGGAAGCATTTTCACTCCCAAAATGGATGATCCCTTAATGAGCGATTTGTCCCCTCCCCCAGTCGCTCTCCTCTCTCCCTTCTCACTGGGTTCTTTGAGAAAAGCAGTTGTGTTTGCTCTCCGAGGCCCAACAGGCCAATCTGCACTAATCTGCCCCTATAAAGGGTCAGTTATACTCCTAGGACTCATTCAGTCTACTGCTGAGAATGTCTTCATTTTGCCAAGGATGGAGGAGGGTGACTGACTGAATTTGATCTTTTAGGTAGATTTTTTCTAACATAATGGTTACCAAAGTGTAGACCCCCGTTCCAAAAATAAGTTTTAGAAGCTAGTCAATTTGAATAAAATAGGAACTTGATATTATGGGAACCTTTTTTTCAGTGCAGTTTCTATTTGGAAACATTTCCATGTGCTTCCAACATTTCCCTTTAAGGAATTGCTCAGAATGCAAGATTTTCAATGTGTCCCTATAAAATTCCATTCCAAAACTCTAATAAAATCACCATGACCGAGTGGGTAATGTATCGTCAGAAACTTGCATGAAAGGCTACTCCTATATCTGAAATACAATTCAGCCTTTGGTTTACAAACACCTTTGAATACAAATGTATAAACGGAATTCTTCAACAGGTTTAGTTTTTTTTGGTATTTATGGAGTTTACTTTCAGATTTCAGCTATTTCTTTTTAGCTTTTTAGCTTCCGTTGTTTTCTTCTTTGAAAGTATTGAAAGTATATGTTAAGTATTTGTCTGTGGAAATTATTTTCTACAGATGTGATACACGGTGCTGAAGATGAAAAAGCTGAGTTTTGTCTTAGGAATGTAACGAACAAGAGGATAGGTAAGAGAGAATGAGAGGAAAAGAGTGGGCTTGGTCAGGCCCAGATGGACTCTTGATTGGTCCCAGCAGGCTCAGCTGCGGGGCAAGCCTGGGCATTTCCTTCCACTAGGCTTCACTCAAAAGGCCTCCACCTGGAGCAGGCTGCCACCGAAATACAGCGAATGACCCTGCTCCTGCAGGAGCCCGTTCAACAGGGCCCCTATCTCAATTCCTCTAGTTCTCCCCTGTGCTTTTTGCCCCAGCTGGGCCTTTCTACCACAGATTAAAGGTGGACAACATCTGGGGCTATTCATGGGGCGAATGACGACACACGCACACTGCGTTTTTGTGTATACACATACACACAGTCAGGTTCAGAGACAGACACACACACACACACTTGTTATATTCTCATGCTCCTGAGTTAAATTTAACGAAATGATGATTGGTAGGGTTAACGGTGGTTGGAGTTTCGTGGCTGTTCTGTTGCTGTACCTGCCTGCTGGTTAATTATGCATAAATCTGCTGAGTATGTTCCAGTGTAATTAACACCCATGAGGCACATTCATCTTTAGAAGATGTTAGTAAGTTGTCTTTGTATGATTTATTTATTTTTGTACAGTGGATTTACTTCATTAGTTGCCTTTTCTTGGTTGGAACCTCCCTCTCCTTTGCAAAAACCTTTGGAATCTGTCTAGCCTATGGAGCAGCTGCCACTCCAGTCTGAATTTGATATATGAGCACATGAAAGAGAGGGCACAGGTGTCATTTCTGAGTCATGCATAATGAGTTTTGTTTAAAATCGAAGGTGTTGCCAGTGCTGGAAAAAAGCAAAAATTCTGCAGGTCTGTTACGAAACGAACACATGAGTGGATTAGTCCGGATATATTGCTTTTTTAAATGTATTTTTAAACAATAGGTGTTATACCAATTATGTTTATGAAAATGTGTAGATGTATTTCGTACTGGTTCCTAATGGAAAATAAATCACTAACACCAGATTTGTGTTAAGAAGGTGAATGACGTGACATTTTCACATGTTTTTTTTTTTCCTGATTTACCCCACTTTGGCATGCCCAGTTCCCCAGTCTGTAGTCCATCAAAACCTCATACCTCATGGTCAGCATTCATTTCTTTTTTTCGTCAGTTGGTCGACTTCTGCGGCAAGAGTGAAATCGCGTAGAGGATCGTACTCAGCTTATGCCCTCTTTGCCTGCACCTCTGATTCCCACCCTTCCCTCAGACATGGCCAATTTTTGTGCATATAATTATTTTTAAAGAGTAGATCATATTTACAAGGAGAAAGTTACACATTTTAGTTATGGATAAAATAAGCCATATGAAAGAAGCCATATTTAATGGTTTATACAAGGATTTTTGTGTTAATGAATAGCCTCGGTTGATCAGTGTCTGCTGGAGAGTATCGTATTGTGTATCGCTTGCCCGAGGCAAAAAACCCCCAAAAATTCAGAACGCACTTTCTGTTAAACGTATATTTAAGCGTGTAATTGGAATCACATCATGATTTTTTTTTTAATTAGTGCATGAGAATTTGTCTTCTGTTCTCTGAAAGTAATGCATGACAAGATATGCACACACTATCAAGTGTCCACCTAGTGACCTTATAGATCAGCACGAGTTGAGAATTTGTAAATAAGTATCGTTACTGAAACCCATTCACAGTGAGACAAACTTTTGTTTCACTTACTGTTTCTATTACAGTGCGCCGCTCGATAATCTCTACCATCTATTCATTCTCATAATAAAGAGCTCATTGCTCTTCTGTTCTCTGGCTTTCTCGCTGACCCCTCGCACTCGCGTTCCACCGCTCTATTTTACCAGTGTGTTATTAAAGCTGCAGTTATTAAAGGAAGAAGAGAGAATCTAATCTATATTTGCATTCAGTCTATAGCAATTCATTAATATTATGACATTTACTGTGAGCTCTGCAAGCCTGTGTGCTACCCTTTTCCTTCACTGAAATGTTAATTTAAAGTTCTCTCTTTGTAATGGAATAAGAAATCCTCCCTGGCCTATCAAATTCAAAGAGGCAGGAGCAGAATACTAATTCGGCTCTGGGGTGTAGTCAGAGGGAGAGAGATGTCACTCAGAACAGAATCATAATAGTTCTTTTTAATACAAAATGTTTTCTTTGTCCGGATGTGATTATACACTGCTCACGAAAAATTAGGGGTTGTTTCACTTTGAATTATTCGTATATGTGTAATCTTATTTCCGTATGACTGCTTGTCTGCACCTGCTCATCAGTTTTACTGAAGTACAGCCATCTCCTTTCTTTCCACGCTTCTTTCCATCCAGACTGCTCACAACGTGCACAAGACACTTCGGAAGTGTTGTTGCACAGACCATCCGGACGTACAAAACTGACCAGTTCCCCCTGCTACTGATAGTCATGGGCAAAAGGACATCAAACGAAGTTTTAAACGTTATTCAAGGTAACTTTACACTGTCGATGATGCTCGGTGGTTTCTGCTGCTGTGACTGGTGTGCTTAACGTCATTCCAAAATATACTGCTCACAAAAATTAGGGGATAATTCCAAATAAAATATTCCATAATGAAACATCCCCTAAGTTTGAAAGCAGTGTAGTATGTTCTGATATAAAATGATGAGGATACCGTGGTGGGCAGGAAGATGAAAACATTATATAGTTATGAGGATAGTTTGTACTGTGAATGTTTTGAATTTCGTACAAAAGATTATGCCAATATACATATACGATATACAAATCACAACTAAATTACTATGCCTAAGCACGGACCTAAAGTAGCTCTACAATAGTAGTTGGTCTGAACAATCCCACATAAATGTTCGTGAACTTGCGTACAAGGGACGTACAAGCCATATGAAAGAAGCCCTATTTTATGGTTTATACCTGGCTTTTTGTGTAAATGAATAGCCTCGCTTGATCTGCTGGAAAGTATCGTACTGTGCATCGTTTGCCGGAGACAAAAAACTCCAAATTCTGAATGAAATGTATATTTATACATGTTACTGGAATCACATACTAAAATAAAAAAATCACAACATGGGAATAGTTTGTACAGTGAATGTTTTACATTTCTTTTACTAAAGATTATGCCACTAACGAATCACAACTAAATTACTATGCCTAAACACGGACCTAAAGTAGCTCTACAAAAGTAGTTGGCCCGAACTGTCCCGCACATAAATGTTCGTGAACGTGCGTACAAGGCTGAACAAAAGAAGTCCTGGAACTGTGATCTAAAATATGTAACTACGTCTGCTTGCGTCGGCAGGGAACACCACAGTGGACGACTTGATGATGAGACTGATGGGAGCAATGGAGATCTTCACAGCCCAGCAACAGGAGGATATCAAAGATGAAGTAAGATACCTCCCTTAACGTTTCCTATTGATAACAGAATAATGTAGCGCGACGAGTGACGTGGATGTCCTTCGCCCGTGCAGTCAGTGTAACTGAAGGCCAGAATGCAGATTACTGTATTGTTTTTTTTGCACTTGATAATCTAAGCATCATACGGCAGCGTATGGAAGAGGAAAGCTTAAGGGACAAAGGGCAACTGTTTGCAGGCTCTGAATCGTCCCAGTCATACAGAGCGAAATAATACGTCCCATGAAAACACTTGTTTGTGTGTGTGTTTTACAGGTCTGTATAAAGAAGCTCAATTCATTAGCTACTTTGGTATCGTCTGTAGAGAGCACAAAGTGAACAGGATGTTCGTTTCTATATGCTTTTTAATACATATGGTCACTGCTTGCTTTAAATGGCCACTGTGCAAACAAACTAGAACAAAAAAGATAAAGACTAAAAGCAAGCGTATGAGTGTGGTGTGGCCATTCAGTGAAGTTAAGAGCTTTTGAAGTACCGCTTTTACCTATTGTATCTGTTTCATATGTCAGAAGGCTGGTCTATAAAAAGAATTTGAACCTTTTTCAGCCTTATTAATGACCCTTTTTTCAGTCTTTAGAACCAGCTTAGAATTTTTGCCACGCTGTGAGGATCCGCTTAGGTACTTAGAAACTGAGTCACTGTTGAATCATTTTCATCCGCATCTTGAAACGGGCCCCGTGTGTCGAAAACTAGTTGTTCATTTAAGAGCTTAAACTGACAAGCACGCAGATGTTTTCATTCAGGGGACAGTCTACATAGCACTACGGTGAGTGGTTAGCGTGGGTTTGCCTTGCCCTGTGGCTACTTGGTTGATTTAATTAAAGACGACACCTCACTCTTTACAGTCACTGCTCAATAATGGTTTAATAATAATGAATAATGAGTTGTACATGGCAATCGTCAAGCGGGAAATGCAGCAGGAAATTTGTTTGAAATGTTGCCCCGGTGCTGTGGAACTTGTTAGGTTCATGTTAGACTTCGTCTGGTGAATGATGAGCTGTCCCAAATTTGTCAGCCTTGGAATGCTTTTTGATTTTGTAACATTGGTGTCCATGTGCTTTAACTGCGACAGTTTTTTTTTTTTTCTTGTTGTGTTTTGTATTTTATCTACGCATGTTTGTGTTTCGTATGCCATGTTACCAGTTTGAAATGGACCACAATATGAGCAGCGTATAGCAACCGTGATCCAGCGTTTTAGGTTTTGGTTGTACAGTCTCATATCAGAAACACACAGGATGGAAAATGCAGATTTTAACATAGTGATTCTTACGTTTGATACGATTTTGATTTGAAAATCTTTGTAATGTTGCCGTTCCTGCTCACAACACATAATACAGTTGGCACTGAGAATACTGAGCAAAGTTTCAGGTGTTATTTCCCTCCTGTTCTCAGTGAAGAAAAAAAAAACATTTTAATCTGTGCAACAGACCAAGGTTGTTGCATGAATGCATGAAAGACCAAGGCATTTGGGATTGTTGCTGATAACAGTCTGGACGTTCCTTTTTTTGTCTTTGGTCCACTCACACAGCGTCCATTTCTTCCAAAAAAGATCTGCAATACTGACTTATCTAACCACAATACATAAGGTTTCTTTTTTGCAAAGTAAAGTTTTAAGATTTACATGTATTATAACTCAGTATTGTAGTGCTTGACAAAGGTTTGCCAAAGTAATCCCTTGCCATGTGGCTTTATCAGTTATATTAGTTTATTTGATTAATGACCGTGTCGTCTGAGGGATTGGAGATCATTGGTCTTCAGTTTAGACTTGCACCTGCAGATTCCTTGAATCATTTAATGGTTGATGCTTAATTAAATCATTTCAAATCTTTCTTGGGAAATTGTATTTAAGCATTTCAACAATTTTTCTCCCACATATATTGGAATTAGTCTCCCCAACTTTGCTCCTCAAAACCTTTCATCGATACTGCTTTTGTACCATGCTCACCTGTTATCATCGTCTATTTGAAATCATATCATTTTTACCACATTACTAGCTCTAAATTGCCCCATTTGAATAGATTAGATTTCCAGATCGCAGGCCTGAAATATAGGAATGGATTTGTGTTAACCATTGAAATGAAGTTCAACAGATGAAACATAAAATATCTGGGGTTCATACTGTCTGCAGTGAAATAAAAGTCAGAGTAAATGGAGAGTAAAACTTTTCCTATTAGGGTTGTACAATAAATACAGACTACACACTCCAAATATCTAGTGTTTATTAACATTTTGCTATTAACACCTTGGGCAAGTCAGTGACGCACAAAGCTCCCATCGATTGCCCTGCCGTCAGTTTAACTTTCCTCAGAGTGCAGTTAAATTCTGACACAGTCTGACACATGAGCGATTTGTGATGGAAACACCCAGCTCGATTTTCCCAGGCTCGGCACGGTCTCTCTGGATGTAATTAATGGCTTTGGTTGGATGGAAAAAGAATGCAAAGTGATCAAGAGTGTTATCTGGGTAATGGAGCCGAGGTAATTACTGCAGAAGTCCTCCAGCACATCCTCGATCTGCCACATTTTGTCCAGCATCAGCTGGGAAATAAAGTCTGAATTATTAACCGGTTACATCGAGTTACATCGAGTTTTTCGTGCTGGAGATGTAAGCAAATCGGGACGTAAACCATCAAATAATTATAGTTTGCTTACTTTTCTTACATATTTTACTTGTGTTAATCATAGTAAGTCATAACTAGTCGGGTAACAAGTCTATTTTATTCATTTTGTTTTATTACTCCATTATGCAACACAGATGTGTGTGCACATGCCAGTGTTTGTGTCTGCCCAGCTGACTCAGAATGACTTGTTTGTTTTCCCTACATCCACAAAACCGTCTTTTGCATCCCTGAACAGCTAACATAGCCAGACTGCATTCGTCTGTCAGCCAGAATAGCATTCATTTTTTTGAGTCATGTGAATCATGTCTGTGGGGTTAGTGCAGACAAGGTGGTGTTTTAGAGGCAAGCTTTTAAAGTCAGTGTAGTTTGTGTAGTGGGAAGATGAGTGTTTTGTTTGCATCGCTGTGACTCGTGAGTCAAACCACAGGAGATTTGGCTGCGTAACGTTTTTGAGTAGGTCCAATCGGCTTCAGAAGCTGAACCAGTTAAGAACACTGCCAGAGACTTATCTATTGGAGTGAAAATCTCAACACACACAATTCTCCATCTTCAACTAATGATCAACAGGATGAATAGATATTGACCTCAAAAGTATCAAAATCCCTATTTCGCTCAGCAGAAATTTGTCGCGTACTGACCCAGCCAGTCTTACGTAATCAGGGTAATTTATTTGACCAGATAATTAAAGTAGTTTTTACACAGGGAAATGTGAGCCTAGTGTATAATCTTGATCTGAGTGTAGGCAATAGTTCATAATTCACAACATTCACATCGTGGAGAATATGAAATCTTGGGTGATGGGTGATATGTCCGTGCCTGTTGTACTGGTATGAGTGGACTGGGCACAGCAGTGCTGCTGGAGGTTTTGAACACCCCAGCATTACTGTGGGACAGAAACTAGTCCACCAACCAAAAACGTATGCAGCATGAACCTGTGCTGATCTCCTATATGCTGTACCTTATCTGTGGGGATCCTGACCATTAGAGAACAGGATGTAGAAGTATGTAGAGAAACAGATGAACTAGTCTGTGATTGTGGAACTACAGTGTGGTTAGAACAAGGAGATCGGCGCGAGTGTGTAGTAATAGTAATGGAATATCACTGCTACTATGAGTATTATCTTTAGATATGTGCCATTTCACAATTGCATACAATGGATTGAACAGGCAAATGCACTGGCAAAGTGATAAATGCTACAAAGGCACGTTGATACAAAAGTACAATGGAGACGAAGCGGAAGCAAATATTTAGTGGTATATGTGTGTATTCTATAGCGCGTCTTTTCATGGAAGAACACTGGGACCCAGCCAGTAAGGAACAGGTGTGAACAGGTATTTTGCTGAGGTGTTAATTGGAGCACATATTTTACCATTTGTGGTCAAATCCTTCAGTGTCTGTACACAGTACAATGATCTCGTTATAGACACTGTGTACAAGACAGGACATGTTCTCACTGCTTATAGCTATAACTGTTTAGCACTCTAGCCCCCATGTGCATGGGCAGCAGAGCCTTCTTCCTCGTTCCATTGTTTTATGGTTGTAGTGAAGGTTTTGCATAGCAGTTTTCAAAATGTTTCTCTTTTAAAAGGTCTGAACCCCGTTTGTTCCTCTCATTTATTAAGATAATATTCATGCAATGTTTTCTGCGTGAAAGTGCATGTGTAGACGCGTTTAAAAGATTTAAATTTAATTTCTCAATCCGTCTCACAAGGTTTTCAATGTACAGTCGAATCCGGTTAATGGGACCTCATAGGGTCACGATGGTTTTGGTCCTAATAAGCGGCTGGTCCGATTAATCGAACATGCCCTATGTTACAAGAGGGGACGTGCTATAATTTATGTAACATATTAAATGTTTATTAAACCTTTATTGTACGATTTACACGTATAGCGAACGT
>JAUZST010000964.1:0-13206 GCA_034779995.1 Parotocinclus haroldoi | reverse complement strand
ATATTCTCCTCGCTCGAAAGCACAAACAAAACTACGCATGCGCGGTGCAGACCAAACGGCACATGCGCGAATCGGGTGCTCGAAATGCAGATGATCCTGGATCTGCAAGCGTCAGGTAACCTTTGTATGAAAATGTTTTTACATCACATTTATAGAATGCGGCTGCAATAAAAGATCATTTCGGAATGTAGATGAGGTGGTTAAATTCGCTGTTCTTTAAATGTCGAACCGACCTTTGTAGCTTAGCTGTAAGACTATATCGGTTCCATCTCAAATCATTGTGTAGTTCGTACAATGTGCATTCGTGTACTGCAATGGAATTCACTACGCACTACATAGTGCACTACATGTGTAAAAACGAGCCGTTTGGCATTCTGGCATACTACTCAAACTGAGTGTTGCGCTTTACTAAAATTAATGTTTGGGTAATGGTTTCAGTTAGTTTAGTTAGTAAGAATCATTCTGTTCGTTTTTTTGACCCAGAGCTATTTAGGTAACACTTTAAAAATCGCAAACTGATAGCTAAGGGGCTAACTGCAGTAGCCCTTCAAATATCGCTTTTGGTTGTTATGAATATGCGTAATTGTTATGGTTAATCTTATTTTTATTTTGCTTTGACACTACAGCCATGTCCCTCTATGCTTTGTTTTAATTTTCACAGACACCCTAAGTATGAGGTCTGTTATTACACTATCCCACCACTGAAAGCCTGTCTCACTGCTAGTATTTTCTCTTCTCCTAACCACACAGTTATGGCAAATGATGAGATGGTATGATGTAAAAGTTGCATGATTTCCTATCTCATTTTACTCGGGTTGCATGGCCACATATCTGATATGTATCCAATCTAGGACCACATATGAAAGGTTGGATTTGAAAAGATCAGGTTTGTGTGTCCACAGCTCTGGAAAAAAATCAGATATAGGTCACATTTAAGGCAAAACAAATCTGTCCACTTCAGCCTGGTGATGTAAATGTAGCTTTAGTCCAGACATTTCTCCAGACAGAAAACATCAGCCTCTTTGTTGTTTCACCTCCTTGTGATTGTTGTTTTATACACTCACAGGTCAATTTTGTAGGTATGCCTTGCTAGTACCAGGTTGGACCCACATTTATCTCCAGAACAGCATTAATTCTTAATATAGATTCAACAAGGTGCTGGAAACATTCCTCAGAGATTCTGGTGCATATTGACATGATAGCATCACACAGCCACTGCAAATTTGTTGACAATTTCTACCAGTGGTAGAAAGCTGATCTTTTGAAGAGGGAAGCTCATTGTCGGTTTACATCATAATGTCTGCCCTCTGTTACTTTTCATGAAAATGGTCTGTGACCCTATCGTACCAAGAAGGCGTTTCTTCCAGGGACATGACCAGTGTCCTCTCAACGGCCAGCAGAGCTAACCCATTGTGTTAAGCCTTTTATACAGGGGAAAATCCTTTCTACACCCGCAGATGGAGCTTCAATTGTTACCACTAACGACAACAGAAAGATAACGGATAGCACTGTCTAATAACAAACTAATGAAATAATATTAAACTCAAACCTGTAAATGCTGAAATTGCGTTAAAGTGAAACAAGGAGATATATTACAGTCAAGTAATTTCACCAAGCAAATACCAATAAATGGGTTGTTTGACTTCACTTGCAAAATCCGTGACTGAGCTCACAATGGTTAAGTGATCCTCCAATAATAATGCGGAAGCTCAGCGTATACAGCTCCATTTCCCCCCACCAGAGATGCTGAGCATCTGGGGGATGGGACAAAATCTTGGCATTTATCCAGTGATGGTCGAGTTTCGAGGCAATGAAAAAAAAACTGTTTCATGAAGCCCCATTGAAGTGAATGGATGCTTAGCTTCTACAGGCAAATGCATTGACCATAGACTGTATAAGAAGACTATTTTTTGAAATCTATGGCATTGACGCTACAGACAAGGATAGGACCCAGGCCGCTCCTCCCTGGAATTGAACTTGAAACCCTCTTGCTGTGAGGCAGCGGTGCTACCCACCGAGTCATCATGCTCCCTAATTATGATAGTCGGGTACAAATAAGTGTTGTATTCTTTAGTGTTTGGCAGCGTCCACATGGTCCACAATTACACATCAGCATGTCTAGCAATTTCACTTTAGAACAGTCTGGACTTTTGTACTTTGGGAATTTTTTGTTTGTTTGTTTTTGGAAATGTAATTTGAGTAAAGGTAAATATTAATATACTTATATAATTCTATTTAATAATATATATTTTGGTGGGTAGCGCCGCTGCCTCACAGCAAGAAGGTCCCAGGTTCAATCCCAGGGTGGAGGGACCTGTGTACTCCCCATGTCTGCCTGGGTTTACTTAGGGTACTCCGATTTCCCGCAGTCCAAAGACGTGTTTTAGTTAGTGTCTCTAAAGTGGCCCTTAGTGTGTGAGTGTACGTGTGTTCCTGCCTTTGCTCCCAGAGTTGCCGTGAGGGCACCTGCTGGCCCGCGACCACATCTCGATTAAGCGGAAGATAATGGATGGATGGACATTTTAGTAATAAATGATAAAAGAACAACCATGCTCAAAAAATAAAGGGAACACTAAAATAACACATCCTTGATTTAAATGAATGAAATATTCCAGTTGAAAATCTTTATTTATTACATAGTGGAATGCATTTAGAACAAAATAACATAAAAATTATTCATGTGAATCTAAATTATTATCCCATGGAGATCTTGATTTGGAATCATACTCAAAATCAAAGTGGAAAATCAAATTACAGGCTGATCCAACTTCAGTAGAAATGAGGCTTAGCAGTGTATGTGGCCTCTGTGTGCCTTTATGACCTCCCTACAGCGTCTGAGCATGCTCCTGATGAGGCTCCTGATGTATGTTCTCCTGAGGGATCTCCTCCCAGTCCTGTAGTAAAGCATCAGTCAGCTCCTGGACAGTCTGTGGTGCAACATGGCGTTGGTGGATGGAACGAGACATGATGTCCCAGATGTGCTCGGTTGGATTCAGGTCTGGGGAACGGGCAGGCCAGTCCATAGCGCCAATGCCTTCATCATGAAGGAACTGCTGACACAATTCAGTTACATGAGGCCTAGCATTGTCATGCATCAGAAGGAACCCAGGGCCCACTGCACCAGCATATGGTCTCACAATAGTTCTGAGGATCTCATCTCAATACCTAATGGTAGTCAGGGTGCCTCTGACTAGCACATGGACTAGCACATCCCTGCAAAGAAATGCCTCCCCACACCATTACTGACCCACTGATAAAACCGGTCATGCTGAAGGATGTTGCAGGCAACAGAACGTTCTCCACGGCGTCTCCAGATTCTGTCACGTCTGTCACATGTGCTCATTGTCAACCTGCTCTTATCCGTGAAAAGCACAGGGCGCCAGTGGCATATATAGAAGTTAGAGAATTTATAGAAGTTGTCTTGCTAATTGCCTCTTATTTCTACCTGTTGTCTGTTCCATTTGCACAACAGCAGGTAAATTTGATTGACAATCAGTGTTGCTTCTTAACTGGACAGGTTGATTTCACAGAAGAGTGATTGACTTGGAGTTACGTTGCGTTGTTTAAGTGTTCCCTTTATTTTTTGAGCAGTGTATTATTTAAATGTAATGGCTTGCATCCAGAACTTTTTATTCATCTTTGATCCTGGACATGATATGACGTCACATGGCTTTGAATTGATGAAGCTAAGCTTTAGCTTTATCCTGGCACGAAGCAGGTTTGTTTAAAAACTTACAAAATTACACCAAAATTTAAACCAAAACAAAATTAAACCAAAACCCCTTATCTAAAAGGGATAAATGCATATTGAGTTAGCTTGCTTTGATGAATACCTCCAGGTCACGCATTGAAAAGCCAAGGAACTTTTTAAGGTACCTCAACCAAAATCACAATCTTTCTTTTGCTCCACAGTGCCCAGTTGAAAGGCTTCTCCCGTTGGTCATGGTCACTTCTTTATGAACCCCACATTCATATAGCACAGCCACGTTGAGAGATGGCACATGAGGACTACGTGACACTGCTGACGTCAGAACATATTAAAAGTGAAACTTTAATGCCCATGATAAGCCCTGATACCTCTGATGCCCACATGCAGACAGAAATAATCCCCTGGTCTGATTTTGGAGAGGATTTAAATCTGGATCATGTGCATCAACACATCCACGCAGACGAAAAACTGTATCAATGTTCACAATGTGAAAAAAACTTTACCCAACAGAGCGCACTCCTCCAACATCAGTGTACACACAAAGAAGTAAAACCACATCAGTGTCCACCGTGTGGAAAGGGTGTTGATCAAATGAGAAACCTCCAGCAACACCAGCTCCGACTCCAGAAGCCGTATCAGTGCTCGCAGTGTGAAAAGAGCTTTCAACAAAAGCGCAACCTCAAAACACACCAGCGCATCCACACTGGAGAGAAGCCGTACGAGTGCTCGCAGTGTGGGAAAAGTTTTAGGTACAAAAGTGTCCTCAAGAACCACATACTCATTCACACTGGAGAAAAGCAATACCAGTGTTCACAATGTGGAAAGAGTTTTACCCAACAGAGCACTCTCCAGCAGCACCAGCACATTCACACGGAGGAGAAAGCGTATCAGTGTGTGGAGTGTGGAAAGAGCTTTAATCACAAACGAAATCTTCAGCAACACCAGAGCATTCATTCTGGAGAGAAGCCGTATCAGTGCTCACATTGTGGAAAGAGCTTTCACCAAAAGAGTTATCTCCAGCAGCACCAGCGCATCCATACTGGAGAGAAGCCCTACAACTGCTTGCTCTGTGGGAAGAGTTTCAGCCAAAAGAGTCATCTCAAACAGCACAAGCTCATTCACACGGAACAGAAAGCATACCAGTGTCCAGAGTGTGGAAAGGGCTTTAACCATAAAAGAAATCTTCGTCAACATCAGAGCATTCACTCCGGAGAGAAGCCGCATCAGTGCTCGCAGTGTGGAAAGAGCTTTCACCAAAAGAGCAATCTTCTACAGCACCAGCGCATCCACAGCGGAGAGAAGCCCTATCGGTGCTTACAATGTGGGAAGACTTTCTATCAACAGAGTCACCTCCAGCAGCATGCGCATATTCATTCAGGCGAAAAGCCTTATTACTGCTCGCTGTGTGAACGGAGGTTTGCTACTTTACGCACGTTTAATAAACACAAGTGTGCTACAACAGAGCCACCAGCATGTGACACGGACATGATAAAACAAGAAACGTGATGATCCTTTCTTCCAATTTTGAAAACCTCCAATTCTATTCATTCTTCCCGGGGAGTTTTGGCAGTGGCAGCATCCTAAGATGATTGGGCTTTCCCCAACCACGCATTCTAGCTCCTCCTTTGAAATATCAAGACTTTCCCAAGCCAACACTGAGACATCATCCAATCTCGGTTCTCCCCCAGGGTCTCATTGGAAGACTGGACCTGGACCAGCCCCAGCAAAGCCAACCGGGGGTATTGTCGTGAAATCAAACCCTCAACCTTATTCTAACAGTTATGACTTGATGGAACATAAGCGCTTTCACACCAGAGTAACTGTTTTATCGTTGTTAGAGCTGTTGGAGAAAGTGCAAGCAGACTTGTAGGGACTTTCTTAGATCCTATTTCGGAGTACTTCTACAGGAACCCTGAATGAAGCAATTATGAGGCACTTTTTTCTACAGATGGAGTAAGTGTATAGAGATGGGTCCAGGTGTAGGTGTCTATCTTGGGAGCAAGCACAATTTTTATAGCTGTAATAAACAACAGATCTTCATGCTACAAACAAAACTGGATGACCAAGTTCAGGCTTTACTGAACCTATAAGCGATTGAGGGGATTGAGTCGTCCAACAAACTTCACACGGCTCTGAATGAATGTAGTTCTCAGGGGAGCTCAGCGGGGGTAGTTCTTCCCATATTAGTTCCTAGAACTGTTTGATTACAAGCACTTAGCACCTTCTTTACCACCACAGACTGGTACAATAGAGTATCGCACTTCTTTGTGTAAACAGTAACTATTTCTTCCTATTGTACATATGATATATGATATGTTATATGATATGTTTTGGTCATTTACAGCTGTAATGATGTACACAAATCAACAAAAAAATAATACACCAAGAAGGAGTTATATGGAATATGAACATTATATATATGAATATAATGAAGATATATGTAAGTGAAGCAGTTTAGAGTGAAAAGAAGCATTTATTGGGGAAAACTGTACAAGGAGGCTGTAGTATCCTGTTGGGCTGCCTTTAGCCTGGATACAACAATACAATTCAGTTCAACACAATTCATCAGAACGACCCTCCAGCTTCTCTCAATCCCAGTCCTTCTTAACGTAATGATATAGTGATAATTGGACAATGTCTTGTTTTTTCTTTGTTTGTCTAGCAATCAACAATCTCCCGACAAGAGGTACACTAACCAAAAGTAGTCCCTAGAGCCTTTTTGTAGGGAAGTGAATGAAATACATGTTTCCCTCTTGTGGAAAGACCCAGTTTCTAATCAGACCACACCTGTAATCATCAACATATCTGCCTGTGACAGATCTGCATTTTGAGGTTGTTTTGTCAATGAGTATATTTGCAGACCTGGTCACCTAATGGGAAATCCATAGCAGTGCATAAGATCCCCAGTGCTGGACCCTCGCCCAGCCAGAACCGACCACGCCTCAGACCCTCGCCCAGCCAGAACCGACCATGCCTCAGACCCTCGCCCAGCCAGAGCCGACCTGGTGCCCAGCCGGAACCGACTGCATCTCGGACCTGGTGCCCAGCCGGAACTGATTGTAGATCATACCCGTGCCCAGCCAGAACCGACAGCATCTCATATCTGTGCCCAGCCAGAACCGACCTTGGCGTTTGGCTCTGGCGTGTGCATTGCAAATATACAGGTTTCTATGCTTATCTGGTGTGCTTGTGTATCAGCTTTTTGCCACAAATAGCCTAAAACCTAAAATAGAAACTAATCTGCAACTGCCCTGCGATCTGGGGACGGTTCTTACACAGTAGAATGCAGATCCAGCACACACAACTCACCTATAGATCATCTTCGTGCTTTTAAGGAGTGCAGTGCAAGCCAAACATTGCTTAATGTTTAATAAACTGTTTAATAAAACTTCCTGCAAAAGAGGCTTCGCTGTTATGTGTGATTTCATCTGCCGTTCTGCAGCTAATACATCTGGCAAGGTGGTCCTGGGTCCTTTCTGTGTCCGCATGGTTTTACTCTGGTTTGCTCCCACAGTCCAAAGATGTTAGGTTAATCAGTTACTCTAAATTGGCATTGACGTCTGTGTATGGCATATGGCTAGTCTTGAGATAACCTTTAGTATACATATAACCCAGTGGCTGAAATAGCCACTGATGCCGATAGCGATGTTAAAGAAGCCAAACAAACAAATATCTGGGTAAGGTAATGTTATTAAGTAGGTTAATAACCTTAAAAGTTAAGATAATACCTTTACTGGACCATGGATACAGTGGTGGATGTTGTGCAGCATGTTCCTGCATATGAAAATAAGAATTATTTTTCTGTTACTGCACTGGTGGCCTATTTGTAACTGTATGACATAACACCTTATTTCTAGTGCAAAACATGTAAACATTTGGATTACTAATTGTAAAAGTAATTGTAAATAAACCACACTGCACGGTATAGTAGTTTCCCTTAACCCTAAGTTTCTTCTGTGCTAAATTAAATTAAAACTAGAGATGATTGCTTTAAGGCCACGTAGGCAGCCCAGTTGCCCCTTCAATTCAATTCAAATGCTTGCGATTCAGTATTAACCAAACTGTCTATATTATTTATTAATATTTGTGAAAGATTGAAATAATTAAGTATTGCACTGCTGTCTCCTGCAACTAAATATCGCACTACACTATTAAATATCACAATGCAGTCTGTTCATAAAACTCAAACTCCTGTTGAATAACACAGACTGATTTGAAGTTAATAGACCCTTACTGTCTCTGGGTGGGTGTTACATAATTGCTGACTCGATCAAAATGATTCATTCTCATTGGACGGACGGCTTTGAATGTGTCATTTCTAGCCACGCCTCGATGCATGGGCTTTACTGGCAGGGAATGGAGTGCAGTTGTAGAGAGCCACTTATTGAACAATTAGCTTGTTTTTGCTTTACCTTGGAGTTGATCACAGTTTCTTTGTTTCTGTTTTGTTCACCAAGTCACTTGGTTATCATTTTTGCCTTGTGACATGGTGCTCCATCATGCACCATCAAATTACTCCTGGATTGCTGGAAGAAGTTGCTCTTGGAGGATGTCCTGCATTTGATAATTGGATGATCAGGGTCCTATCTTACAACCAGCAAAGTCCTTGCCTGTGAAACCCTGTCGATGTAATGCAACGATGACTGCTGGAGATAGCACAGTTAACAGAAGACTACTACCCGTTTAAAGCAAACAGTCTGCTTTTCTTACCGGCATGACAGAATGATATCAGCTGTCTTGTCCTCATTAACCTTTACTGCTGACCTAACGTGAGCTGAAATTATTATTAGGCCATTTTGTAGGGCTGGAATGGTGTGATTGTTTGATAAGGTCAGTTTCATGGCATGGATTGACTTTAAAATTAATTGTAAATCATCTGATAACTTATAATACATATAACCGCAATATAAACTGATGCAGCAACATTCACAAAACATTTGGCCCCAACTGTACATGTCTGACTGAAGTGCTTTAAAGTTGTGGCATGGCAGGTTGTCTTGGCTTTTGTGTGTTCTAAGGGGAGCAGACAGGACATTTTTGACATTTTGATGTTCATCATTACGTTCATACACAATCAAAAGGTGTCCAAAGGCAAAAGACATTTTCCACGTATCTTACTAAAATTTAAAAAGCCCACAAACAGCAATTTAGCGATCATACAGTACATCAAAATCCCACGTGTCTACAATTGCAAAATGCTATCAATATATTGTCACAATTGTTTTGTCACAAATGTTTTGCTGCAGAGCAGTATTTGAACTGATGTGCCTGAACTTTATAATACATCTTCCTCTTTAAATAGGGGTTATACACAAAATATTACCTTATGTGGAGGGGATTTTTTCTTGATTACACTTTGTCTGTTTGGATAAACAACATTTTCAGAATAAAAAGAAGTAAACACAAGCTCTGCAGGGAACATATTTTAAAAGCACATTTCTGTAAATTTGGGACAAGACATAATTGGCGTAGGCATAAATTATGAGCTGGTTCCATATACTATACCAGTGATTATTATTAATAGGTCTCTTAATTAATATTATAGGTCTCTTACCTTGAAATAACTTGCAATAGGATTATTACAATGTTCAGAAATGTCAAGTTGTTTTTGTGTAGCACTTGTCTGGGCCAGTACTAGAAAAAAGTACCAAACATCTGCTAGATTTAGAGGAGAGGTAGACATAAAAGGGAAAACAAGTTGAACAAATGACCAGTTTATTGCTCCACAACCGGTCATGCAACAAGCACAACATATGACAGTACAAAACATAAAATAACAGAGTAGATTGATTGGGATTTGTGAAATGGTTGTTGAAAAAAATCAGTCCTTTCTGGGTAGTTCTTAGAAAATCCACGGTCTGGGTTTGGCTCGCCATCTCAGGATTCAGACTCACTTGATTCAGGATACATAAAAAAAACAATCGGAGTTTTTAGTTCCACAATTACTCGATGGAATCGCTTTGGATGAACTCTAAAATTATATGTCGACATCGGGGAGTTTCTATTTAGACAAGTTTCAGTGAAATTTTAATAGGAAGAAGAGAAATCCATTGTATAAAGTGCGCCCCCTTTAGGCAATAACGTCAGTATTTCTGAAGTTAGTAGCCCTAATTTCTGGAGGGTTACATCTTGATTTGTAAAGTCATCCAAATGTGTGTTGTGGCTTGACTGTGGTAGCAAATAAGGTACTGGACTTAGGATCAGAAGGCCCAGTGTTCAAATCCCCCTCTGCTAAGCTTCCATTGTTGGGTCCTTAAGCATTGTAAGACTGTATCACTTGTAAGTTGCTCTGGATAAGGGTTCCTTCTTTATGTACACTTATGACCCAGGTAAGACACGGTAAGTGTTCCCATTATCCTCCTGGGCTTGCTTCAGAATCTATGGAATTTATGAGAAACAATGAAATCAGCTACATTTCTTCTATACCCAAACCCCACTTTATCAGAGTGATTCATGCAATTATCATTTTGTGTTGGGTGTCATACAGGCTTGATTTGCCATACCTGAGCTAAGGGCTTTAAACCAAAAGTCCTACCCAGTCTTATGATGCTCTTTTCAGGTTCAGTTTAAAATGCATTTTGTTTTGGTCCTCACAGAGCCACTGATCCCAATAGCTAGGTCAGAATGACCCTCCTTCTCTTAGTCCAATTACACGCCTCCTCTCAAAGTCTGTCAACCGGACAAAGTGTCACTGAGTGTCATAAAGGCATGTGGAGCAGTCTCTCAAAAAGAGGTAAACTAACCAAAATTTGCCTGAGAGCCTTTTGTGAAGTTAGGCAGTGTTGGAAGCAATTTTCCGCTCTCTTGTGACAAGAGCCAATTTTAGATGTTCAAAAATAACAGCAACAATAATAATATTGCAATTGCTAAGACCAAAAAACTGGTTCTTGTAGCACAATTTTGGAAATTACTAACCCAAATAGCCTTTCTATTGACCTGGTACTCTAAACTATGAGCTCATTCTCCACCTTACACTCAGCTAGCAATTCTACAACACACTTTTAGCCAAACACTAAACACAGGTTAACACACATTAAATTAAGAAATACAAACTGAACACCACGTGTACACTGCCATGCACAACTCCTGGAACACCACAATGATGAACCAATTGCCCAAATCCAGCCCCCACAGGTGAAAACACTTCTGGATAATCTTTACAAACCAGCACCTGAGCCCTATAAAAAGGTCACAGGTTACACATCTTGATTCGCTCAACAATGGAGGCACATGCAGGAGAAAGAGGACAGGGAAGAGGATGAGGACAAGCACCAGCAAGAGCATCTATCGGTGATGAGATCTGAGCCACTCTGGTTGACCATGTGGTCAACCATGCTCTGAGTTTTTGGGAGGCTGGGCAGAGGGTGCGGCCTAATCTAAGCCGCTACACTGTAGCAAACATTATCGGAACCTTTCTGAACGAGGATAATTAAGTAACCCAATTTTCTATACCATACTACTGAACTGTGTAGACCTAGTGCCAGATTATTATGTACAGTAGCATTTACTGTAACTTCACACTACTGTAATACAGTAACCATTCCCATCATGTTAGTGCAGAACTGCAAGGCTACCCCTAACTGGAGATATGTTGGGACAATGGTAGTTTTCACCGTGCTGTTGAGGTCCAAAACTGGTTCGCTGTACATTCACAATTCACTGTGCTTTACCTTCCATCATATTCTCCATTCCTGAACCCCACAGAGGAGTTTTTTCAGCATGGAGGTGGAAGGTGTATGATATGCAGCCCCACCAGTGCATTCCACTTCTCCAGGCAATGGAGGCCTGTGGTGATATTGATGAGGGAATGTACCAGGGCTAGATACGTCACTCCAGACTGTCTGGCCAGAAAGGATATTGCTTGTGATGTAGATGAGGTGTTGTGGCCAGACCCAGACAGAGGACAAGATGCACTCTAAATTTTTTTTTCCTGCCCTTTTCTTTCTTTTCTTTTTTTCTTTTTCTTTCATTACGTATACAGTATTTTTGTTCTTTATGTGTTCCAGTAAGCAGCATGCGTTTTACTGTAGTACTGTAATTACCCCCGTAATTTTTTACTTTAGTGCTTATGTACAAATTACGCAAATATGGCCTACGTTTGTAAAAATAAATATACGTTTGAGTATTATGACAATGTCTGAACACTCAAAAAAACCCAAGCTAGTAGTGTTTTCAGTTTATTCCATCAGTGTGTAATTATGGTGTAGACAGAGCAGTTGATTGGCTGTGTGTGTGTAGAGTTTGGATTAAAAAATGCCATTTTGGCAAGAGTTTACAGAGTTTTGGGTGAAGTGTTCGCTTTGTCCAGAAGTGTAAGATATTCTGAATAATGTGTATGTGGTTTGGGCAGCTGTGCCTTAAGTTTGGACAAAAGAAGATAGAGTTCCAGAAATTGGGTCTAAGTGAACTCAAAAAACTGTAATAAAACAACCATAACTCAGTACAAAAAACTTGGGACTGTACAGAAAATGCATACAAGTGTTTCTTACATGTTCTATGTCTTTCATTGCAGTATGATACAGATTTTAAAATTCTCAACACTCGTACCCTCTCCTTCCAACGCAATCCCTTTATATTATGTGCAGCATTTGACTTTTGATTGTCTTGTTGAAAAATGAATGGATGCAAGTTGATGCGTTGAAGGCAACATATGCTGCTTTAAAATATAAATGTACTTTTCTACATTAATGCCGCCATCACACAAGTGTAAATGATCTTTACCAAGGCTACTGACAACCCCATACGACGACATACTCTGGCTTTTGGGCTTGATGCTGATAATAGTCTGGATGGTCCTATTTTTTTTTTCTCAAAAAGACCTGGAATACTGATTTATCTGACCACAGTCTACATTTCTGTGATGGTCCATCCTAGATGCCTTTGAGCCCAGAAAAGTCAATGCTGCTTTTGGACATGGTTACCATGAGGCTTCTTTTCGCACGGTTTTAAGTGGCATTTGTGACTGTAGCTTGTGAGTGTACTGTAGTGTTTGACAAAGGTTTAACAAAGTAATCCCTTGTCCATGGGGATCTATCAGCTATTGCTGAATGATGGTTTTTGATGCAGTACCATCTGAGGGACTGAATATCACAAGCATACGAAGTTGTGCCCTTGGCCTTAATGCGTTGAAATTCCTGGAGATTCCTCGAATTGCTACATTGTGCACTGTTGAGGGAGAAATATGCAAATTCCTTCCTATCTTTCTTTGAGAAACATTGCAGAATACAATATTTGTATACAGTAAAAAGAAATTGGCCCAGTAAATCGTCACACTTATAAACAGCAATTAGACACGACACAATGGGACATTGCTTGAAAATATAAAATATTTACAGCTACATTAAATTCGACACAGTAATAAAAAGGAGGAAAACATGTACACTGTGTATTTTGCTCAGCGATTCATTAGCTAACAAACACAGCGCGAGCTTAGCGTATGGATTTGCAGCAATCCAAAATAACCACTAGAGGGCAGAAGAACAAAGTCCAACACCTAA